>PQWD01012374.1:0-37591 GCA_019425675.1 Leucinodes orbonalis
GATGTAAAAAAGTATAGATTCGTGATATGCTCATCAAAACAATCGAAAAAGTGTTCCGAATACAATAACAGCACATCAACACATATTTCGAATGAGCGTACATTTACCTAAACAAAAGAGTACCAACTGTACCTCTTTAGGCGGTTCGTTTTTGAGGCACGGATGGCGTATTTACCTTTATATATACAGAATATCATTGCAGTTAGTCTGCTTGTCCGACGTTAAAAAAAGCTAGATAGAATAAGGTTAATCAATTCTTATGCACACTATTTTTATTATACTAGCTGTTGTCCGTACTTTGTTCCGTGATTATGTTTAAGTCAGAATGACTTAATAATCCTGTTTGTATGAAAAACATAGGCTACGTTTAACAGAAATACTTTAATTTTAGAAAATTAAGCACGGCGCCTGCGTGATTTGCGCACTTTTAGGTTATGTTTAGTAAAACGCGAGAGAATGAATAACTTACACTGCGAGTAACACCGCGGGGCACAGCTAGTAAAAAATAATACTGAAATACAAGACTGCCTAAATTACGGGGCATTATCAGTGTTGCCACTTAGCCTTTTGTACTACATCTAGCACTTTTTAGGCACAGGTGAACTCCTTTTTAACGATTTAGCCCGAAAAGAGCAATCTAACTCTTATTCACTGTTTTGAAAATATTACCAAAGTATGAAGATTCGACATGCTAACAAGTACTTTTTTGCTATTTCATCGGTCATGATGACGTTTTTTTAGACACTCCAAGAAAACGGCTTCATGACATGATTATTTCAGCATTTTTAGAATGTGTTCTACCCACAGACATCCAATATACAATTAGACTGGACAAGCCGCCAAGTTTATAGCACCCAGTGTCGCAATTCTTTTCGGTTCTTACCTGTGAAAAATTATATTACTTGGTAAATTAATTGATTCATGCGATGATGGCATGTTACAATTGCACAGGATGGCATTTTGGAAAAACGGTAATTTCTTCTAATATTCGTGCGTCTTGACTCGTCTCACAGAGCGTAAACTGGCAGCCAGTATGCTCGTTGAGCTTACATGTGTCGCACTTTAAACGCGGCTTGCCCATCTCCTGTATTGGGAAATCTGTGGTTCTACCTTTACCTTTTGTCATAAATAATTTTGGAGTTATTAAGAAAATAAAAAGTTTTTATAACTCTTTTGATGCACAATCTCTTTTAGCTTCTCAAAAAGCCCTTTTTTTAAAGCTGAGGTGGCAACACTAGGCATTATAGCAAAATTTCTAATCATTTGTGATTTGTATACCGCACAATTATTTTTATTTATCGGTCAATCCAAAACGGGATGTTTATTCTTAGTTGAATACTATAAGACTGACTTTGACTTTGTCTTTGATTTGAGAACTCTGGCGACCTTCCAAACATTACTGGACTATCGCGGTGGTTTGTTATTCGTGTTCCTTAGCCGATAAATGTTTTCTTTCTTTTTCTTTTTTGGTTTATGCCGTGTCAAAGAGTCCGCTCTTAATAATAATGACATTAACACAAATAATTGATATTTGACTTTTTGTCTTATTTTTAGTAGTTCAACTTTTTATTCCTATACTTTTTATTAAAAACGTTTTATATTGATTATTATATGAATTTGGTGTAAAGAACGTTTATAAAAATATCTTAAATTGTTATATAGAGCTATTAAATTGCGTCAACCCGCCTTGCAGGGCAAAGGAAAGATTTGATAGACCGCGCGAGCCCACTGTGGATTGGTAGGTGATATCATCATCAGCTCATTATACGTCCCCACCAAGGGGCATGAGCCTACCCGTAAAGGGTGTATAGGCCTTAGTCGTCGCGGCGGGCACATTTGATTGTGTTCGCAGGCGTGCACAGATTTCCTCGCGATGTTTTCCTTCACCGTAAAAGCACCGGATAAATGTACACATAAATTCGAAAACTCGATTGTTACGTGGCGGGATTTGAACCTGCACCCTCCAGATCGGAAGGCAACGGGCCACACTCATGAGCCACCGACGCTTGTTTTGTATTTATGTGTAGATTCAACGGCTTAAAAGTCTTCCGAACCTCGTTGATAGAAGACATTCGGCTACCACCTATTGTGAACTACAATAATACTTTCAAAGTTAAAAGAGTGTCTATCGAGTTACTATTCTTGCCGGCTCTTCGCGAAGATCCTACTTACTGTAGCCTTAGTTTTAAATACCTAACAAATGTTGCATTGCCCTGACAGCCTCCTGTTAAGAACCATGTACTAATATTATACGACCAGTGTTAACCAACATGTGCAATAAATGAATATGAATACTTATTCCGACTAGGGATACCAGATGACAGGAATTTTCCTGACATGTCCGGAATTGTAGCTCTCTATCAGGGAAACAGGGAAAATATGTAATTGTCAGGAATTTTTAATAAAAGAAAAATATGAAATATTAAAATACTATTTTTTACGCCCCTACCGCACCTATGCTTAAGTAATCGAACAACAAAAAAAATATTCTAAAGAGCGGGTATTTACCTACATTTACCCACTAGAAGTCAGGAAATTTATGGCAAAATCAGGGATTTTTTCAGGAAAAGTTTTTTCGGGCTTGGTAACCCTAATTCCGACCCGGTGGTAGTCATAAAAGTTATAATAACAATTGACGATTCATAAGTATCTGTAACAGATTTATTTGAATTAAGATATTTTGATTTTGACTTGTTATACGAACTCTACGCCATTGCCTTTTATATAAAGGCAATGGCGTAGAGTTAACGTTTATTCATAAGTTCCATTGTATAAGCACAAATATTGGTTATGATATGATTGTAACACTGAATTGATGAAATAAATTATTATTATTATTATATAATTTAGTAGTTCTCTATATACAGTACATAGATAAGTTATTTCTCAATTTTTCGTGAGTCATATTTATGGCGCACACGATTATAAAATCACATGGTTCATATTAAACATAGGTAAAAAATGGAAAGCTTGCACTTAGTGACTTTTTTAACATACTTATAGTGCATGTACGAGTGTTGTTTTTCAAATGTTGTGTTCTAAAAATAGTACGAAAGATATAATATTTCGATCAAAGGACCAAAATATTTACTTCATAAGTTATTTTTAATAGTTTCATAGTGCTATTTTTTAAATTAAGTTCTTTTAAGGCATGCCCTTGAAAGAACTACATTATTATTGGCATATCATTACTTTATTATTTGTAAAATTAAAGTAAATTAAAATTTCATAGTTGAACATAATTAAAAAATATGACAATTTCAAATGTATGCAATTACACTGAAAGGTAGCCTACTCAGCGTAGTCAGAACAACCACAGGAAGTCCTGACGCTGGTCTTCCGTTGCAATGATAATATTAAGCATACCTAATATTATCATCACCATATCAAGCACACGATGAGATATCTAATGCTGACCATATCTCCCGAATATCAAACAGATAATATTGCGTGTTTGCTTTCGTTTCGTATTCGAAACGTTTGTAATTTATACGAAGTATTATAAAATATTACGTTATTAAATTATTGGTAATGAGAATTATTTAATTATAAATTCACTACGAGAAACACAGGGTATACATTGCTTATTTGCATATATGGAGCGCACGCTCCTGATCAAAACACTACGGTAGCACTCTATCCGCGTCCATCAGCTAATATATTCAAAGAAACATGCCTGACCGTACAAATGCATGGATATAATGATCCCTCGTCACAGACACCTTGGGTGAGAGCCTCAAGTGGCGTCATCCCTTAATGCTCACCTTTTAGGGCACTTTAGCGCCGCGGGGGTGGATTTCAATGGAGTCGGGGTTTTCTCAAGTGAGAAACTGGTTATACTTCGGTAATGCTTTGAATGTTTCGTTATTTGGAAAATATCTTGGTGTCAATAGGTACCTATATATCTATGTTTGTGTTTGTTGAATCTAAAAACAGAAAAGTTGCCTCTATAAATATAATTAAAAAAAAATATCGTTAGGTATTAAGAGCTTAGTCCATACGAAGATTCAAGGAAAGATATCAGAACAATTATTGTTTTTGGGTACAGTTTACTGTTATTAGTTATTGAGCATCAAAGATATAAAGCGTCCGTGGCTCATTGGTGTAGACGGTTGCCTTCCGATATAGAGGGCGCAGGATCAAATCCGGCAAAGTACCAATGTGTTTTCGAATTAAATAAAAAATATATGTACGTTATCCGACGCTCATACGGTCAAGGAAAACATCGGAGGAAATCTGCGCACGCCTGGGCCCGCGTGGGCGACTAAGGCCTAATCACCCTATACGGGTAGGCTCGTCCCTCGGTGGGGACGTTTGATCGGCTGATGATGATTGATTAGGGAATTCGTTGGGTATTAAGACTTTTGTTGTCCATTCGTGGACTCAGGAAAGACAACATAATATGTATTGTTTTTGGGGATAGTTTTCTGTTATTAGTCATTGACCACCTGCAAACTTATGAAAGCCATGATTGAGTTTGGCAGTGGCGTTTAGCAGTGTTGCCACCTTAACCCATTTGTAGCTAGATCCAGCACTTTTTAGTATAGGTGAACTCCTTTTTTAACGATTTAGCCCGAAAAGAGCAATCTCTTTTTCACTGTCTTGAAAATGTTAGCAAATATGAAGTTTTCGACATGCGAACAAGTACTTTTTTGGTATTTCATCGGTGATGACCTTTTTTTAGACGGGCTTAAAATGAACGGCTTCACGACATGACAATTTCAGCATTTTAGGACAGAAAATCTTTTGACGCCCAATTTAGCCCTTTTTGACGTCCCAAAAAGCTCTTTTTCTAGAACTCAGGTCAACACTGGCGTTTAAATTTTTACCTAAACACCATAAAACCGATATTTTTTAAAATTATGTTGAACAGAACCTGGTATACATAAAAAAATAGTTGCTTTGTACAAAATGCAAAGTATAAGAGTAAAAGATGTGTTTAATTTACGTATAAGAACCAAGTTATAACCATGAATTTGTTTTCAGATGCCTCCTACAAAAGTTCTTGGTCTTCACACGCAACGTCACAGGGTTCACAAGGTATGTGGACTTATTAATTGTATGATGTATTAGTATATATATATATATTTACATACAAACAGATGATACTGATTTCTTCATGTAGCATATTGACATCAGTTACATTTTGAGGACCCATTTGGTGTAATGCTTGAGACGTAGTCTAATACAACAAGGGGCCTAGAATATATTTTATTTGAATTCAATAAAAAAGAAATTTAAAATATATTGAAAATCAAAACATTTATATCATAGCGGTTAAAGCGTCAGCTGCTACCAGTATCGAACCCGGAACCCATGGTGGTTCCGGGTTCGATTACTGGGCAGTAGAAATATATGTGTGCATGAACATTTGTCTGTTTGTGTGGTCTGGGTGTTTTCTATGTATAATATGTATGTCTTTACAAAAAAAATGTATGTATGTTTATCCGTTGTTTAGTCCCCATATTACAGGCTTCACGCTTAACTTGCTAGATGGCGATGTGTGAATGTCTGTGGATATTTATTTATTTCCTAGCGTTCAAAGCGTGATAATATAATAATCATTGTTAAAAATATAATATATATGAATCGTTACATTTGAAGTTCTGTTTAATAATTTTAAACAGAACTTCAATGTAACGAT
Source organism: Leucinodes orbonalis (assembly GCA_019425675.1). Taxonomy (NCBI): domain Eukaryota; kingdom Metazoa; phylum Arthropoda; class Insecta; order Lepidoptera; family Crambidae; genus Leucinodes; species Leucinodes orbonalis. Next base: position 5,645 of record PQWD01012374.1, read on the forward strand.
TCACCAAAAGTCACCCCACACAAGACGTGTAACGCGACAAGCGGACCGTGATCCGATAATGGCACCCGTCCCGATACACATCAAAATATTGCATCACTACGCGAAATATTGTAAATGTCAATCATAGAATTAAGTGGCGATTGTGCGTCGCACGCGCCGGTCGCGCGCTGCTTCCTCGAGCGTGCTGGCTATTGTTCAGACCACGGGGTTGGACTCGGCCTTTTTATACAATTCGACACGACGATAGTTTTGTATTGCTCCTTTTTAGTGCCCTTGTTTCTTTAAATGCAAATGAGTATTTTGTAATTTACCTACGCACTTTTATATTCACGTCTCGGCGGCATTTTTCAATGACCCGATTTGTAGTTCATGATTCAAACTCAAAAATTTGAATCGTCAATGCGAGAGGAGTAAGTAGTACCACCAGTTCAAACAGTTCATTCTATGTATAATATTCTGGCAAGAAAGCCACCCTGCCAACCTACGATTTTACATTTGACAGTAATGAACTTAATGGAAGTAACGTAGCGTAAATATGTTTTTTATCGGGACATTTAACGTCCCGATCGGGAGGCATCCTCAGACCCTATAAATCTGAACATCCCGCGCAAACCTGGCAACACTTACCATAACCCAGTCTTAAACTGATATTTGTACTGTTTAAATCTTCCTGACCTGAGTAGGGTGCTATTTGTTAAATGGCTGAGACAAAGAAACGCCGAGGATCGATGGCCAATAAACCTAACTTTTGACTTATTTGATTGAAGATTGGTAGTGGTGATGCGTTTACAGTGTGAACGCCCACTATGTCGTAGAAGATTAATTGGTCACAATATATTAATATATACGAGGGTAAAAAGAAACTACTCAATATACGTCATGATACTCTTGCGTTTATGATTTCCATGATTAGTAACTCCTCAAATAGTGTTTGCAAAAGCCATTTAGTATTTATCATTTTCATAAATCTTTCAATTAATTCGCTGAACAACAAATCCATATACACATTACAATAACAAACGCACAATACCATTATAACACCATTGTCTTTATGCAAAACAAAAAATAACAATCAATTCCTTATGAGCCATTAGGTACTAAGGCCGGGAAGGGTGCGTATTATTTAAAATTGTCACGTCTATTAACTTCTAACAGGGCAACACTCAGTACGGGGCTTAGACCCGTGGCCTTACCCGACGGGCTCAAATGTCCCCGACGTCGTTACGAACGATTTAGCTGCGGCCCCACTATGCGATTATAATCGTAGTGTACAATCCCCGCGTCCTACGTTACGAGCACTCGATTTAAAGTCGTGTTCGATATCTGCATACACGTTCAGATGGTGCGAAAAAATATGGCGTTGTGCAAAAAATCGGACGGTGTAAACTGACATTTGTGATAATAATATAAAATATTTTGTTGTAACAAAGTTGATATGGAATGTTTTTTTATATTTATATTCTCAATGATTTAGGATTTCAACATTCTTGAACATATTTGTCAGATAACATTACTGTGTTGAAATGGAATGGTTGGCGCTCTTTGGGGGAGGCCTATGTTCAGCAGTGGATGAATGTTGGCCGATTAATTGATTGATTTCTGTGTTGTGTTATTTATTAACATTAATATTTTATTACTTTTCCCTAATAAACTTGAAATGATATCTATATTTCTTACTATGTAACAAACCGTTCGTAACTTATAGAGCTTTGCATTAGCGTATGGCTCCATATCTCGTAGTCTCTCCCATAGTTAACACTAAGACCTTTTCCAAAGCCAACCTCTTGTCATCGTGTGATCCGGACATATCACCCAGAATCCAAAAAAAACCGTTCGTAAATACAACACCGTGCCTAGAAGTTTTCAAAAGTATAAATGTCATTATTAAATATCATTGAAAACTTTGCTCATAACGTTTTTGACAAGCATTCCAAATTTTTTTTATAAATAAAATAGATGAATAATATTCCACTGTCCTATTTCCAGATGAAAAGTATCTATTACCTCACTACAAAATGATGTTTCCTTTACAAATCGATCTATGTTCAACCAATCGTAGTCCACTGCTGGGCATTCAGATGCTGGTCTTTTCACAATTCGCGTCAGATTCAGATTCTTATGCTTCTTATTTTGTTCTAACATTAACGTTATTTTCGTTATCAGTAAGTTTATTTTTTAAAAAAGTTAGCTATATGAATTAAAAGAATTATTTCGCATGGCACCATAATTTGGACCCGCTTGACCCCGGTCGCCCCTCATAGCTAAACGTTGAACACTAACCTCTACTGCAAACTAACCATTATTCATTAACCAATATTAAATTTGGAAGGTGGCTAAAAAAATGACTCACTAAACTGTACAAATGACTGTGTAATTATTTTGACATTTGCTTTTTTAAAATGGTCGTATCGTTTTTATTTTGACGTCTTGTTACCGTTTTAGATAAAATATAATAGTTGTTATCTCGAAAACCTTTGCTTTTTAATCATTCAGTTAAGGCTACAAAGCACGAAAGATATATTTTGGAGCCCTAGATACGTATATAGGTATATCACTTTTAAAAATACGAATTTTCAACCATCAAGTGATTATGTACAGTAAATGATTCGCAATTCAATACTAAATAATAATAATGAATAGTTTATATTGATAGTATGTGTAAGTACTGTTTAAAACGACTGATGATGCTTTATCATAATGGAAGTTTGTCACTTAAAAGACGAAATAGGTATGATTTGAGGTAGGTACCAACTTGATAGATAAAAATACAGAAAGATATTTTTTTGCATATTAAAAAAGTTGTGACTCACGCTGCCGACTTTTATACATCACATGAAAAACATAGAAATAGAAATTTTATTTTGCGAGAATGTATAAAAAAGTAATTCCAAAAGAAATTAAAAAGAGGCAAGTTCAAAACCAAAACCGGGGGACTGAAACGACCGCGGCGGCTCCGAAAATTAGCTGAAAGTGGCACTTGCCCGTACTGTCTACACTCTTCGCACTTACCAAATCAGAGCAACAAGGAGCGAGATAGAATAATGAAGAAAAACCATTTCAGGCGTCACAAGGGAAACCACAAGCGCCCTATTGTTTTGTGTTCTACAGAGCGGAAGGGAGAGGAGTGTATTAAATCGTGTATGTTGGAAAGAGATAGTTGCAATTCGAAATAAGAATCGGGGTGTTAAGCGCGCATATCTTTAGATATGGTCTCGGTTTTGTTTTATTCAATCTAGGCGGAGAAAATGGAAGTTTACCATATATCTTACGGAGGGGTTTGTTGTACAATCCAGTGAATTTTGCATGATAAACAAGGAATTTTCGATAACTCCCTTATACCTTGATAGTAAGTGTTAAGAGAAACGCTTGGGCAAGAAAAATAATTTATGTAATGTGGTATTTTGCGTTTTGTTTGCAAAGAAAATTTCACAATTTATGATTAAAGAAATACTATATTCATTTAAAGTTATGATTAAAAATAATGTCAATATTATTAAGAGAAAGAAACGAAGACAATGCTCACTGGCATGCATAAAGTGCACGCACCTTCTGATAGTAATTGAGAAACAAATTTATTTATTGATTTTTTTTGTATCAATTGTCAAAATCTAATATGGTTTGTGCCTTGTGATGAGTTCAATAGTTTCGAACTTCTATGACAACAAATATTCCATGTTAGATTTGACATTTCTTTTATCTGTCACCCATCCAATGTATGTCAATTGCGTATAAGTTACGAGATCACCAAATGAACGCTTTGCAAGTTGATATAGAAAATTGTGTTAAAAATCTCACGTGTCCCTTTTCATTTGTCACAGTATGTAAATTAAAGAATCTAAAGAGAGGAGGAGGACGAGACTGGACCAAAAAGGAGTTCTTTAAATAATTGTATTTTTAAGAGGCCAGTAATATAATGGTTCAATTTACTAGGTAGTAGACTCGATATTGAGTCGTCTAGGTAGGTACCACCGCAGTGCCAGATATCATCCCGTGAAACAGGAGTGTTATGCACTTTTGTGTTTCGGGATGAGGGCACTGTAGCTAGTGAAATTACCGGGTATAAGAGACCTAAAATCTGTTGTCTCGGGTGACGGGCGCACTGCGGCATCGATGGAGGATAATAACTGTCTGTCAGTTGTTGGTCCTTTAATGCCGCTCTGTCATGGTCTGGCATATCACTTACCATCAGGTGAGCGTCCAGACCGTCCTGTACACTTATAACATTAAAAAAATGATATGGGTACTAAAACTGCTTAGTCTAAACCTAGATCTTGTATCAGCATTTGAATTACTGCTGATCTAATTTCGAATCTGAATAACGAATGTGCTCAGAATATGAGATAAATTCAACGTGTCAAGAAATGGTCTAGAATTTCTCAATAGGAATTTTGTAATATTTTTTTTGATAACATAACGGTTTAATTAATTCAATTCAATTCAATTCTTTATTGCTTTTCCATATGTTTATAGGTTGGTACAATTATAACAAACATGTATCAATATGGACCCTGTCGGGCACAGCACAATCAGATAGAGAGGGGGACTTCAATGCTTCAATAAGATATTTCTACAATAAACATTCTTTGTATAAAATTGGTAAATGATATGTTAAATAAAATATATATGATTATTAAATAAAATCTGATTATTTGGAAATATTTTCACTAAATCAAGAATAATAATTTAATTATTAAATCATTAAAAGAAATAAATGATATAAAAAAAAAAAAATTAATTATACTATTTTGGCATTATTTCATCTTTATTCTATACCTCTGTAAGGAGTATTTGAGAAAATTATTTTTGGTTTGATAATTTTATGTATTTTGCACTATTGCAGTTGTTGATTTATTAATTGTATTATGTTATTATGTATATTATTATTAATTATTTATTGATTTATTACTAAAATTTATCATTGAAGTATTCTTGTATATTATAGTAAGTTTTTGATAAAAGTAGTTCTTTCAGTTTTTTGCAGAATTCTGTTTCATCAGTTATGTTTTTTACGTGCATGGGTAGCTTATTATAAATTCTAACAGACATTACGAATGGACTCTTTGAGTGCAACTGGAGTTTTGATGTAGGCAACATTAGTCTGGACATAGTTTTATGACGCAAGGTGTACCTTGTAGGGATGTCTTTTCTACAATTAAAAAGATGTGTTTGTTTCCTAGCAAATTTACAAATTTCATAAATATATAGGCAAGGAAGTGTTAATATTTTTAATTCACGAAAATATGATTTACAGCTATCTATTTGCTGAATGTTGACAATTATTCTCAAAAGTTTCTTTTGCAATGTAAAAAGGTTGAGTGCGTCCGAACTGTTACCCCATAACATTATACCATAACTTAACCATGAGTTGGCGTAGGCATGATAGGTGGCTAAAGCAGTTTTTTGGTCTGTGGATTTTTTTAGCTCACGCAGAGCATACGTAAATCGGGATATTTTTGATTTAACAACTTCTATATGAGACTTCCAGTCTATATGGGTATCTATTGTTAGGCCGAGAAGCGAGTAATGTTTGACCTGTTCTAATTCCTGCCCACCATGAAGGAAGGAGATCTGTAGATTTTCCTTTTGGTGGGGATGGAATGACATGACCTTAGTTTTTTTATAGTTTAGGGTCAAGCCATGGTCTAGCATCCATGCTGTTATTTTATCTAGAATTGTACTCATCTTAATATTGATATTATGATTATTCTGGCATGATGTTAAAATTGAAATGTCATCAGCAAAAAGTATACAATGGTCATCGATTATTTTTGGCAGGTCATTTATATAGATTAAGAACAGAAGGCATCCTATTACACTACCTTGTGGTATAGATGCATTTATTATTATTCCGTCCGATCTAATGTTTTGTACATACGATGTTTGTTGATTATAAAATTTAATATCGACAAATTGTTCCCGATTCCTTAAATATGATGCTAACCATTTGTGACTTTGTCCACGTATTCCTATTCCGTACAATTTATTCAGCAGTATATCATGTTGAACTCTATCGTATGCCTTCGACATATCAAGAAGTAAGCCTACTGCATATTTTTTGTCATTCATTATGTTTAAGGCTTCTTGGATGAACTTGTACACTGCTAAAACTGTGGAGTGTTTTTTCCTGAAACCATTTTGATTAATATCAAATACTTTATACTTCTCACAGAATCCATAAACTCGGTCGCACACAGCTTTTTCAAACAATTTTGATACTGTGGGTAAAAGAGCTATAGGGCGGTAATTGTTTGGGTCTGTTTGATCCTGCTTTTTATATACTGGTTTGATGATTGTCTTTTTTAATAAGTCCGGGAAAGCACCTTCATTAAATGATTGATTAATCAGAAAGGTAAGAGGGTAAGTTAATTCATCTGCACATTGTCTAATCAGTGATGGCGGAAGGTCATCTATACCACAGCTATGACTATTTTTTAAGTTTTTTATGCTTTTATGTATTTCTTTTAAGGTTACCGGGCTCAGAAACATTGTATTTTGTGTTTCATTTAGAACCGGCCTACCCTTTGGATGTGAATTATTACCTGAAACCTCTCCAATAGACGCAAAGTAATTATTGAACGCATCGGCTATTTGTTTTGGTCAGTAATTATTGTGTTATTAATTTTTAATGATATATTATTATTGTCAAGACATTTTTTCTTTTTTGTACATTCATTAACTATGTTCCACATTGTTTTAACTTTATTTTGAGAACTTAAGATCCTCCTTTTGTTATTAATTTTTTTTGCATGTATAACTACTTTTTTAAGAATTTTTTCATATTTTTTATAATGTTTCAATAAAATTTTATTTTTTGTTTTTTGTGTTATTACTTTTAAAAGCCTTTTATTCCGACAAGACGTTTTTATTCCACTTGTAAGCCAGTTATTATTATTTCCCGATTGTTATAAATAATAAATCTATACATATAAATAATATTAGAGTATCTGTTTGTAATATTGAAATCTGTTTTTTTTTTCTTCATGCATATGAATAATACCTATGAAAATGCGTTCTGCAGTGCTGGCCATGTCAAATCAAAATTTTATATATAAAAAAAAATTGTTATAATTATATTATAACAATTTTTTTTTGTTTGGCTAAGAATTCTAAATTTAAATTTCTTTCCATATTTCAGATGAATTGGTCAAGGGATTTTCAATTTTTAACTCCAATAATTGCAATTTCAAATATTGTCAAAAATAATGTAATTATATATCAATTATTTTTTTATTCTTAACTACCTATTACTTTAGTACCTACCTACCTCGGAGTATGCTACCTACCTACAAAAAGGAATTAAAATTGGTCCAGTTGATAATCTTACACCATGACATTATATTGTTTAAATGTCATTGAATATTTATGAAAACATGTCGTCATAACAGATCGAATAATTAGCTCAATTGATGTGTCAAAAGTTCTATATTAACTCAATGATGTTCCATATATATAAAGGTAGATACGCCATCCGTGCCTCAAAAACGAACCGCCGAAGAGAGTACTGTTTGTAATCTTTTCTTTAGGTAAAATGTGTTCGAAATTCGAAAGTGTATGTGTGCTGTCACTGCATTCGAACACTTTTTCGATTGTTCTGTGAGCATATCACGAATCCATACTTTTTTACATTATTGTATTAACTGGACATTGTTTGCTGTGCACCCCTAAGTTAGTAAATATAATAAACTAGTCTTTTCGTACAATATTTACAAGTTTCCTATCCGAACATCAATCTTAAGTAACCTGAAGCCGGGAGAGAAGCGTTGTAAAAGCACTATCGGCTTACTATACTCGACGGATAAACAACGATCGCCCGTCGATTTCGTCGATACCTTAGATAAATAATAAACTTACTATGTAGATGGATAATCTCTCAAAAAGTGTCCACGGCAAAAGTCTCACCATCGCGTCCGTCGGGCAGAATTTTCATTCATTATCACGTCGCTCGCTACATGTGCTAATGACAGTGTGTGCTCGTGCTTTTACTTTGTACTCTTTCTATGCCGAGTTAAAACAATGATATTCTGTATATATAAAGGTAGATACGCCATCCGTGCCTCAAAAACAAACCGCCGAGGAGAGTACAGTTTGTACTCTTTTGTTTAGGTAAATGTGTTCGAAATTCGAAATATGTGTATGTGTGCTGTCACTGCATCGGAACACTTTTTTCGATTGTTTTGTGAACATATCACAAATCCATACTTTTTTACATCATTGAGTTAAAATAAAAATTTAAATGTTTAATTTTACCTTCTAAATATAACAATACGTATGACGTGTCATGTGGCTCGAACATTTTTTTGATGACGTTTCTTCGTGATTATTTCCAAAATTTTAGTCACGTGTGACTAAAATTTTGCTTTGGTTCTGATTCTGGATTTTTGTTTTATTTAAAATCTGCTTTTGTCCACGGCTTCGCTCGCATTGTAATCTGGGTTACACGCTTCCCCTTTCCTGATTAATAAAACAGTCATAAAATCCAATTTTAAGGTCGGGGGGAACTCCCAAAAAACATCAGCCCATAACAGCCCACTGCAGGACACAGGCCCCCAGAGATCCTACTACTCCGGATGCTATATCGACATGGATAAAAAAACACGATTACTGTTTCGCTCACATATATAGAACACACGGAAAATTCAAAATCTATCGGTCTCGGTGACGTCTCGAAATGTTCTGGATAACTTACACAAAAGTATCTTGGTATGAAAATCGGTTGAATGGGTTTTAACCACAGATTTCCCAATACAGGAGATGGGGCAAGCCGCGTTAAAAAGTGCGACAAATGTATGCTCAACGAGCATACACTAGCTATAGTTTACGCTCCGTGAGACGAATGAAGACGCACGAATTTGAGAAGAAATTACCGTTTTTTTTCCAAAATGCCATTCTGTGCAATTGTAACATGCCATCATCGCAGTGAATCAGTAAAATTTACCAAGAAATATAATATCTTTTCACAGGTAAGAATTGAAAAGTAATTGCGACACTGGGACTGCCTATAAACTTGGCGGCTTGTCCAGTCTAATTGTTATTCGGATGTCTGTGGTTTTAACACATATTTAACATGTTTGTATCGGATACGACGGTGTTGAAACATAATAATATTGAATAAACTCCTCCTGAATTTAGACGAAAGTAGGTGTCTTAACTTTGTTTTGTGTTATGTTTAGTTTCCAAAAATTATGTTCAATCGTTTTCCCCTTAAATACATCAATTAATCCAACGCTCTTACGGTGAAGGAAAACATCGTGAGGAAACCAGCGCGAGCCTGCGAAAAGATTCAAAGGTTGTGAGAAAGTCGTCCAATCCGCACTGGGCCCGCTTGGACGACTAAGGCCAACAAACCCACGTACTTGTAGGCTCGGAACAAAAAATTATTTAAATAATTGAAATCAAACGCTTCAGTTGATTTTCCCTTTAATAGAATCACAATACGAAAAATTTACCAATGCCAACTCCACACATCATATCATCATAAACAATCACTGTTTCTTTCATATACTACTGAAAAACGGTTTTGCAAATATTGATGGGGTTATATATTTAATCATTTTTAGTTATTAATAACACAATGCTACCAGAGAGGCGTGTAAATTACTTTAAAATTTCTAAGGCGGTACATAGTTCGCTAGGTCAACTAGTATATATATTTATTTAAAAGCGAACGCCCAAAGCACAAACGCCTTTACCCTTGAGTACTTCATTACAATGAGCGGCCACAAATTAGATATCTCATTAAGTAAGATCAAAGGGATTGCGCGCACCATATTTGCGAAGCGTCGCCATCGGGGATACACGAAGGGTTGAGCGCGTTAGGCAAACACGTCTTTTACACTTGTAATGGTAGAATGCATTTGTTTATATTTAAATATGTATTTTTGACAGAAAATAAATATATTGATTGGTTTCTATTTTATTTTTTACTTACGTAGGCGTAGGCTTAAATATAGGCTATGATCTAGGATAAAGATTAGGATCCGTACGTTTTGGGTTATAGAAGTAGCTAGCGAGTTAAAAATGTAATAAATTTATCAAGAATTAAAGATAATTCAAAATAATATACTTGACACACAAAATTAAGTTTATAAAATAAAGCTCAAAACAGTCCAAAAATTTTAAAACATTTTTGGTTTTGAAAAAAGTTTTTCATATTTGTATTGTTATGGTTTTATATGTATGTACCTACACCCTCCAGTGAGTATGTACCATTGTATTGATAAAGATATTTCACAATAACAGTTTTTGGCTTCAACAAATCCTTGTATGAAACCTATGATTTAGTATTAAAAAAAGTTTAAATATATAAAAGATATCAATTTTAGTAACTTAATGAAACGGAACAAGGTTGCATTCAGACTGATCGAATACATAGTAGCTAGGCACAAAGACAGATACGGTATCTGATTACGCGATATGCAATCTACGGAGACAATCACAGACTAAGATAGTTCGTGGCAAACATAGTTACAGTAATAGTATTTATTATAGATATCCATATCTTATATATTCATCGTGAAACAATAGTGTATTCCATAACTGTGCTTCTAAATACGTTAGACGTTAAATACTATTAGAATTTAAAATAATAATTATAAATAAAAATGACGACCCATTTGGTGTAATGGTCGAGACGTCGGCTACTACACCAAGTGTTCCGGGTTATATCCCGGACAGTACAAACATTTGTGTGCATAAACATGTCTGTTTGTAATGGTCTGGGTGTTTTTATGTATAATATTTATGTATTCACAAAACAAAATATAAGTATGTTTATCAGTTGCTTAGCACCCTAACTACAAGCTCCTCGCTTAATATGGGGCTAGACGGCGCTGTGTGGGCGTCAGTGGATATTTATTTTTAAATCATTTTATTGATCAAATTTACATGCTATAACAGAAGCAATCATTATTAAAACATGGTTGACGTATAAAATATACACTTAAAAAAAATAATTTGATGGCTGAGTCAAAAGGGATGACTGAGCTTGAGCTGGTGCAGGACAGCGGTCCTACACAGAGATGATTTTCAGCCACCCCTATATTACTTTAGATATTTGATGAGAGGCCAGACCATAACTATGAGGGTTAAAATAACAAATAGCTCTTCAACCTATCGCATATCACTGATGGACATAGGTCTTCACCATTATGTGCCAGATATCCCGGGCCTTCGCTTTCCTCATTCAACCAACCAGCACCTTTCGCAAGTCGTCGGTCCATCGGGCCGGAGGGCGTCCTACGCTATGCTTGCTAAGACGCGGTCTCCACTCCAGAACACGTCGACTTCAACGGCCATCGGTTCCGCGACATGCGTGACACTGCCATTTCAAGCTGATCCGCGGCATGTCGGCTAGACTACTAGCTCTACTGAATGAAGATTATTCACATTATATTAACTTAATCATATTTAGATAAAATATCTATAAAAATGAGCTTTCTTGGCGATTATTATTTCACGTGACATTACTCAATTTGATATTTTTATATAAATGACCTGACTGGATAGATATGGACATTTGGCGTAACATAGGGGATACCTATGTCCTACTGTGTATTACAACATGTTAAAAGAGAGAAAGGCTGTGTACTTTTAATTTTACTAGTGAGACACGATTTTGAGTCGTCTAGGTAGGAACCACCGCAGCGCAGATATCGTCCCGTAAAACAGGAGTGTTAGCTTTTGGATGAGGCACTAAAGCTAGTGAAATTACCGATAAGAGACCTAACATCTGTTGTCACTGGTGTTGAGCGCAGTGCGGCATTGACGGAGAATAATTACTGTTTATCAGTTGTTGGCCTTCTTTATGCCGCTTTGTCATGGTCAGGGGTATCACTTACCATTACACCGTCCTGTACACTAGAAACATAAAAAGCTTAGAATTTTTGATAATGCTCCTTACATGTTCATATCAGTTGGGCATAAAAAACAACTGCCGACCCCGTCGAGCTTTTCCCTGATTAATCCCGTAATCCTTTTAGAATCACAAGCCCCTGTCTTTGCTGCAAATTGTTTTATAATTAACACTACGTTCCTGAGGCGTCCCATAGATATTATTGGCCATTCTTTCTGGGGCTCACAACGCCCGAGGCTACCACCACAATGTTTTACGATTGTGGATTTTAATCCTGTCCGTTTTAGGTTGTTTTTTGTCGGCCGATAGATTCTCTTTGATACCAGCAATGGGATTTCACGGGTTGTTAGGCGTGGGGAAACATTGTCAGTGCTCCTTTGATTTTTGGTGTATTTTTGATTCCATGTCTTACGCTCGACTGTTACGTGATTGTGATGGTTCGCGAGTATTGGAGGGACAAACAATGCGTCGTCAAAGTGAAATAAAAAAATTGTGGAATCATTTTGTTTTTATCTGTCAATGTTGCAGTGAAAAAAATGACAGTTTCATTTTATTTGAGAAGACAGGCTGATGAAATAAATTAGTTTCATTTTATTGTTTTCACTAAACATTTTTGCATAAATAATCAAATTACGAGTTAACGATATCAGTTACTCCAATTTTAATATAATTAAGAAAAATAAAGGTTAACAATCTCTAACGTTTACTGGTTAAATATTATAATAATAATGATTACAACAAAACGTTGCTATTAAAAAAAAATACATATTTATATTTAGTGTTTACTATTTTAGTACCATTGAACATACTTTCTCATGGCTATGCAGTGTGGGATGCCGTTTGCGCTACAATAGGCCGTTATACACTGATGATAATAATGGTTTATGTGCAGTGCAACGTATTAAAAAAATATTTATAACTTTTGTTGAACTGAGTCATACGGTGATGGATAACATCGTGAGGAAACCTGCGCACGCCTAGGAAGTGAATAAAGGTTCTGTGAATCCGCAATGAACCCGCGTGGACGATTAAGGCCTATACATCCTTAACGGCAAGCACGTGCCCCTCGGTGGGGGAACAACGACAACAACGATAATCAACTAAGATAATGATGATGATGAATGATATGATATTTGCATTTTTATGAATAGCGCATAGTACCTGATTTTTCACCAAATTAATCTCAATCATATGATATGAAATATACTCTTACGATATTCTTTGAAAACAATCGTTTCCATTTGGAATCAAAGAAAATCGTAGTCGTCGATAGATTGTCATTTTTTTAATCAACTCCGCAATCGTCCCTCGTATATAGAGCAAAGGAATCTCGCCTCAACGCCCTACAGCAATAGCATTGAATAAGGGCGAGTTTTGTTCATGGAAATATGCCAATTCTCCCTACAATAATAGTATTATTACTGCGTCTGCCTCCAGATATTGAAAAAAATCAGTAATTTGCCGTCTCTTTGTCCTAAAGCATTTGATATTGACGAGTGATTGTTTATATAAGCCATTAGGAACACAATCAGAGCAATTTGTTTTATCTCTGAATGGGAACGTGATTCTGTCGATTTGTCATTTCAAACACTGTTTTGTGTCGAAACAATGTAAGAGGATAATTGAATGGTTCTTAAATTAGAAATATTCATTAAGGCCTTTGAGCGTCGGTGCTCAATGGTGTGGATGTTGCCTTCCGATCGGGAAGGCGCAGGTTTAAATCCTGCCACGCACTAATGTGTTATCGAAATTATTTGTACGTTATCCGACGCTCTTACGGTAAAGAAAAACATCGTGAGGAAACCTGCGCACGCCTGCGAAGAGATTCAATAGTTGGTGGGCAAGTCGCCCAATCCGCACTAAGCCCGCGTGGACGACTAAGGCTTTACAACCTTTACAGGTAGCTCGCCCCTCGGTGGGGTTTAATGATCTGATAATGATGATTAAAGTCTTTTATAGGTTTACTCATTAACCTTAGTAATAAAGTTATCGTCACAATTTCTATCAATAAATATTTAACTTTGAATTTTGAAACTATTGATATGTACATTGTTTGTTTTGTTTCAGGCTATGGCAGCAATTCGTTATCAGCTATGTCGAAATCGACACTCGATGCGCACACGCATCTACGCCAACCAGGTAAGAAACTCACACTCATTAACTAATTAAATCGTAATTGTGCTTTATTGGGTCTTTCATAATAAACAAGCCACAAAAGTGTTTTTTTTTTTCAATGTTCATACTGCAAAAAAGTCCCGTCCAAATCTGTCCAGTCAAAGATTATCCGGAACAAACATACCTGCATAAACAATTTTAAAATTGTAATTTTTGCGTATGTTCCGTACACATTCATAGAAATGAAGAATAAAATTGGTTATTTCGATATTACAAACAGCCACTATACATTTGGCAACGATCCCTACATCAAGAAAAATCAAATATCTCACAAAAAATAAAAATCACTGTAAATGCTAAATAATAACGAATAAACCCAAACCTTTACTGTTACATATAAATAAAACTAGAGTGTCCGTAATATTTAAATAACAATTTTTTTCTTATACATATGAATTATATACGGTACATATGCCAAAATAACAATTTTTAAAAGCGTCGCGTGGTTAAACGAAGCCAATTTTAGGTGATATTTTACTGCGGGAGTATATCTTATAACGCGGGCAAAACCGCGAGGAACAGCTGGTGCGTTCTATAAAAATGTCGAGTACGGTCCGAAAGTTCGCACACAATGGGCCGGGTCATATGTCCCGTGGGTAACTGACCGTGGTGCAAACTCCCGGTGTTTGCCTAGGCACCCCCGCTGTGTATTCATAGTTCGTTAGGTGTCGCCTCTTAAAGATTCTTTCTGTACTTGTACCAATATAGTTTTCTTGTGAAAGAAAAACTGTTGCAATGTTTTTGAGGAACTGCGTGGTCCTAAACTTTAATCTAGGTATGGTAAAATTGAATTCGACTAGCCATTATAGTTCTATGTTCTATGTTACGGGGTTCGGTTTCCGCACTTAGTCCGTGAAGTGGACCATTATGTGTGAGCCATGGCGGCCTTCTGATCATTCCAGCCAGCCCACCTCCCTCCAAAAGCAGATAAGTCTTCCCGGTCTCCTCAGGGCATCCGCGACTGTTACGGTGAGCCGATAGTCTCCCTGCGGATCTGGGCTACGCCTGTGCACCTAAGAAGCACATGCGCCACCGTTTCCTCCTCCTCCATGCACGCTCTGCACAGAGGACTGACATGGCCTCCCTGGATTGCCTACACCCTGGTGTCGAGCTCCACCACTCCGCCGCTAGTGTCTGTGTGTGGTTTCTTAGCCAGTTCTTAATCTGATTGAATGGGATTGGTATTGGCCAATTAGCCATTATAGTTAAGTTAGTTTTGTTTTCGGTATTTAAAAAAAACATCATCATCAGCTTATTCAGCCTACCACGGGGCACAAAAACCGTAACTTTAAAGGTTAGGTCACTTTAACCATTTTTATGCTAGCTAAATTTGTTCTAAAATACTTAATCACCGGAAAAAGAAGTCGCGGGTGAACGTTGGTCCAAACTTACTGTTCCACCCGGATGAAGTCTTGGGCGAAATCCAGTAAGGTATATTGAGTTTAATATAATTAATAATTGTATATCTGCTTCCCCTCACAAAGAAAGTCGTAAAGTATCTGTATATATTTTTATACTATTTCTATCGGGAAAACAAACGTTAGCCGATCCCCCGAAAGGCTAATGAAGAGTTTTTCATTAGAGGCCCTACCAAGTGGTCGTACCTTTAACTTACTGAGACGTGACTGTTGTACTGATGTCGGTTGCTTGCGAAACTAAATGTTTTCTGATGGGCTTTTTAGATGTATTAAAGTACGTTCTGAATTCTTGATTCTGTAAGAGAATGTTGATTTAAACATAAGCTGAGCTACGGTTTATAATATATCATCTATACATTAATTGTATTAAATCATATGATGTCATGCACGATTACCTTTTTGTTGTTTGTTAATAACTAATCCCACCAAAAACATTCTGTAAAAAATCTAGCCAAGTCTCGATAGAGGTGCTTGTTTCTCTTAAAAGTAATGAAATCAAGACAGACGTGCCAAGTCTAAGGTTCCTTACTGCGATCACTTTATTATATAGTTAATGTTGTGTGACTTGGCCGTTGAAGAATACACAAGAATAAAAGTCAGGTGCTCCATGACAACATTGCACCAATCTGTCGCCAGAAGCTACCATTGACGATAATAATTTGCCACTTGGAAAACGGTGATTCAATAACCAGTCGATTGTAATCTTGATAAAGCCACTAACGTTTAAATAATGTTCAACAGCCAAGTCACAAAACATTAACCTCGTAAAGATAAAGTCGTACAAATAAAGTAATCGCAGTAAGGAACCTTAGACTTGGCACGTCTGTCTTGATTTCATTACTTTTTAGAGATAAACAAGCAGCTCTATCGAGACTTGGCTAGATTTTTTACAGAATGTTTTTGGTGGGATTTCACTTATTTTTGTAGAAACTTGAAAGGAATATTGGACGACCCATAGGTTGTAATGGTTAAGACGTTGGCTACTACACCAAGGGTTCCGGGTTCGATCCCCGGCAGTACAAATATTTGTGTGCATGAACATGTCTGTTTGTATTGGTCTAACGCGCTCGACTTGGCGGGAGCACTACGTGCTCCCCGATTTTTGACATCGGATGAAGCGGCCCACCATGTTGAATATATATTGTTTAAAGGCGGTATGTCGATCTCTTATAGTTTGGCTGGGCTCTTTTGTTATCTAATCAGGGTCACCAGGTGCTCCAGATCTTCGATTATCCAAGTTTTATAGTTTTTTCTTTATGTAGCCATCAAACCCTGACCCTGTACCAAATTTCAGCTCTCTGAGTTAATGGGAAGTACTAGTTCTATTTTGATGATCATGAGGGAGTGAGTGAGTGTCTATCTGTCGAAAATGCGAAACTTTGCTTTCGCTTAACGTCTACACTAAATGACCTACAGACTTGAAATTTTAGATTTAAAGTATATTAGTATATCTTACTAGATGATGAAAATTTCAGCGTTCTAGTATTATCAAAGTTCTCAAATTGGGGTCTAAAAATGCGGCGAAATGGATCCTATAAAGGATGGTACGGCAGTGCTTCGCGCTCGACTTGGCGGGGGCACTGCCGTGCCCCCAGATATTTTTATTTTTGTATCCTAGAACAAACATGTTGACAAGAGTATTAAATGATATACTTTATTTAACTGTCAAACTACTTATTCCCTTACATTATTTAGGACATTAACACTATAACGTTATGGTTCACGATTATCAACTGACGCACTATTAAAGCTTTTTGCGAATCTAAAAATAGTTCATAATCACAATCAATTATTGTCTAATGGATTGAAATATATAAGAAATCATGAGAAATTCTGTTTTATTTTTGAACAAGATGATTTTTAATACCTAAGCCTCCCGCCCTCCTTCCTACCTCTTTATCACGCTAAGTTTGACAACTGTCCGTCTCATAGATATCTGTAGTCCGTTTTTTTCATAGTCTATGGGCCCTAGTTCAGTCAAATGTGCAAATATATCGCGCATTAGGTTTCCCTTCTAATGGGTATGAGAAGGCGGTCTAAATAGCGATATATCTTATGTAGGCAATTCATTTAATTTATCGGGACTCAGCTATTATTGCGTTCACATTTACTGACACAAAAGCAATAAAAATAAAGTTATGAATTAAATTGACAATTAAAATAATCCGTCTTCAAAAAAATCCTTTTCGGTGCATGCAGTTCGGTTGTGGAATGCTTTACCTGTCGAAATACGGCGAGCTCGATCTATAGAAAGCTTTACAAGTGGAGTTTTTAAATATCCTTATGCATCTTAGTTGTTTTCAACTTACTTTTTCTTTAATTACTTGTATTATAATTCTTTATCTATATATTCCTTATTTATGTATTTATTTTTACTTTTATTTATTATCTGTATTTCTATTATTTTATATCTGTTTATATTTGTATATATTAGTTTTGTTATGTTTATATTTGCACCTTAATGCCCCTTTTAAACTTATTACTTTTTCTCCATACTTAGGTTGCCTGGAAGAAATTGCCCTGTGCGATAAGGCGCCCATTGTACCTACTTGATTACCATTATTATTATTATTTTGTTTTGTTTCTTGTGTTAAGTACTAATAATTAATTTAAATAAATAAAATAACTATCAAGAAGAAACTTCAACTCAAAATGTCCTAGCGCGCACTACAAATACGAAGCTTTTTATATCTTAAACTATTTAATTATAATTATATTAAAAACACACCCCACTAAAAATGTCCAAAATCAAAAGCTCGAGCACGCTGTTATGTCATCATGACATGTGAATGAAAAATTCTGCCCAACTGACGCGATGGCAGAATTTTGCCGTTGGACACTTGAGTGACATTTGTGACTAAGATAATTTGCGCATTAATCCACAATGTGCGCCCACGTCTGATCGGATGTTCACAAGTCCATCCTGAGAAAAAATTGCGCGTCAATCTAGCAAATGTGCGATCTGGGTCTCAATTCTTCAAATTCACTTGGCATTTTGACACTTTCAATATCCAACAGTAAATTTGATACTACGATACATCTTTAATGTTAATGGTTTAAAATTGTCAAAGTTCAGTACAAAGAATTGTCTAATTTAAAATCTACCATAAAACAGGACGAATGAGTGCAAAGTTTTACAATTGAGAAGCAATAACTACTATTAGCGCATTTTAAAATTATCGGAATCGGGGGCCCTGAGGGATGCGTAACCGCATGCTGTCCCGCCGGGTGTCGTCCCGCTGTGTAACGCGAGACGGCGCGCACCGCCACGTGTCCCTCGCAAACACAACGGCCAATGTTATCTAATGAAATCGAGAAGTGACGCCCTGTCACACGACGCTAGGGCTGTCATATCTGATAAAAAAAAATTTGACATTTTTTTAAAATTTCGTAACAGTTTTAAGTAGGTAGACTCGAGATTGAGCCGTCTAGGTAGGTACTACCGCAGTGCCGTCTTGTCATGTAAAATAGCAATGTTAGAAGTGCATACACTTCTGAAAACATTTCTATAATGAAAAGAATTGTAGCTAGTAAAATTGCCGGGTAGGAAAGACCTAGGAACTGTTGCAGTGTTGATGGAAAATAGTGACTAGGATACTCATCTTAATTACCTTCAACACTGCATCTGCAATGGTCAGACGTATCACTATTACCAGGTGAGGGAACTGACCGTCATTGGCATTAAAAAGTTTACTTTTAGTCCGTCATCGTCATCAGCCCATAATCATTTCACTACCGGTGGTATAAGCTGGTGATGCTATGGGCTAGAAAGGTAACGTCACATTGCTAAGATAGGCGTTCAAATGGGGTGTTTAGGCTGTAACAAATAAAATAAAATAACTTTTCTTCATTTTTAACTTTTCTAATCTGTTTTACCCAGAATTTCATAATCTTCCATTTGAATGCATCTGTCGTGTACCTGTACCACTTCTATTTTCAAAGTTTATCGAACAACGGGCGGTTTCAATTAAAACTTGTGTCAACCCTGGCGGCCATTTTGCCGCGTTTATTAAAAGCGTGAAACGGAACGCAGTCTTGCTTAAAATCCTTTGTGAATGCCAACACAATTCTTCGAGTGCCCCGGGCGCTATGGCGTGGCACAACAGAGGTGGTTCGATTGTTCCAAACTGATTATTGGCGAGTTCATTACCTCAAATAACTTAGTTCATACATGACTGGAGTTCTAAATTAGCTCAGTCGTAAATGGTAAGGAAACTGCTCATGCAGATCTTTATAACACTGGCACAAAGCCCTGAAGTTTTATAACTTCTGCTGTCCCATTTTAACGCATGTGATGTGTGAGAAACAAGGAGTTTCTGACGGATTTTATTAAATGCAACAATAATTGACAAGCATAGATAAAGTAACTAGACGTAGAATCTCACTTAAAAGGGATCCTCGGTAAAAGTCTGCCCATTGCGTCAGTTGGGCAGAATTTTCATTCATAATCTCGTCGCTCCATATCATAGT
Organism: Leucinodes orbonalis; assembly: GCA_019425675.1. NCBI lineage: Eukaryota > Metazoa > Arthropoda > Insecta > Lepidoptera > Crambidae > Leucinodes > Leucinodes orbonalis. The sequence goes on from PQWD01012374.1 coordinate 25,559, forward strand.
AACAGTAGAATGCTCATGCTCTTGAATTTGTACACTTTTAATTACGCGTTAAGGTAAAAATTTAAATGAATAATTTTATGTTGTAAATATAACAATAACTAATATGCCGTGCGTCTCGTACATTTTTTGGCTGACGATTCTTCGTGATTGCACATCTAGCAATGATGTAAAAAAGTATAGATACGTGATATGCTCACAAAACAATCGAAAAAAGTGTTCCGAATGCAGTGACAGCACACATACACATATTTCGAATGAGCGTACATTTACCTAAACAAAAGAGTACAAACTCATCTCTTCGGCGGTTTGTATTGAAGCACGAATGGCGTATCTACCTATATATACAGAATATATTGGCATCTAGTTAGTTAATTGTTTATCCACGTTCGTATACAGCTACCATCAGCTACCGATCAGTAACCAATATACTGTTATATTGACAACCAATTTAGAGTGACGCCACGCCACGACAAGCGCCCTGTCAACTCGGTAAAACAATATTGTTGCGTTGTGTTTGCGACCGCACCCCGCGGCGCGCAAATAACTACAAAAAACAACTGAGCGACACGCAATGCGAACGCCTTCGTTTGTACTTAATACATTGATATATTTTTGGATATTATTGAGCTACTATAACGGAAAAGTGAAATCGACGTAACCAGTTTCAACCCAAACTTCCTTTACTTTGTGTTACCCTGAATCCCGATCAATATTTTCGGAATCGGAAATTGGAATATTTAATTATACTACAATCAATCCATACAATAATTATAAAAAATCCAGTCCATACACCACTATTCAATGTCCCAGATAAAGTAGAAACCTGTCGCGCCATTAAGCAATCATACGTCTTACAAATCGAAACATCAAAATACATCTGCAGGGTCGCATTTATTGCAGGGAGGAGCAATCAGGGCTAATGCGGCGATGTTGAGGGGACTGGTAATGCACTGGAATCGATTAATTATCCCTTTATTATTATTTTATTGCCCGACGAGTCTTTGTTTGGAAGGCATACGTCTTTTATATGGCATTATTTTGGCATGAACAAGATTTGTGGGATGAGACGCCATCTTAACACAGGTCAGTGATCTCGCGTTACTACAATACGTAATGTTTTTAAATGGAAACTGTATTGAAAATGTATTTTTAATTATTTCCTCGTTTACTGTAAACCATAGACAACTGTAAAGACACTCAAAGGAAACTCATAAAAACGGCCCAATGTATACTACTCGCTTATTCCATCACTTAATTTAACTTGAAACGTTATTATGGATAAAACCTTCTTTTTTTTATAAAAAATAATAATATTTTGATTTGTGAATATTTTTAAATAAAAGCTGCCAGATCTGATAATAAGACAATTGTTTCTTCTTTTTCGGTAACTTATAAACCATTTTTGTGTTAATAAAATACACCTCTATCCATCCAGTGAAGTAGTGAGGCGAACCCTTCTGATATTATCACACAGCAGGAGTTCATTACTCATTTGTAAATAAAATCGAAATGCAAACGATGTAATAGCACTCGAAATTTAATAAACGGTCCGTTGTAACTGATTTTGTAAAGCAAATAAGTGCACTCAAACAATTTTGTCTGATAAAAATAGTATGGTATTAACAGCACATTCAGTGTCGTTATTGTAGTGATACCCAGGAAAATCGAGATTTCTTAAAATACCTGAGCATTATATTACGCGCTATCTTTTTTTTAATCTTCTATAGGCAGACATTTGACCGCCATCTCACCTGATGGTAAGTGATGATGCGGCTGAGGATGGATCTTACCTGCCTAGAAACAGCCTATTCACTCTTGCCAGAGAGTGAATAAGGCTTATGGCTTTCGCTCGTATATTAAACGCAGAGCTTGTAGATAGTATAATAAACAACTGATAAACATACTTCTTTTTGGTTAATACATACATATTATATATAGAAACTCCCAGACCATTTCAAACAGACATGTTCATGCGCAAAAATGTATGTAATACCCGGGGATCGAACCCGGAATCCTTGGTATAGAAGTCGATGTCTCGACAATTAAACCACATGGGTCGACACATACAGGCTGAAAATAATAAACCCTAAGGCCAAGATAGCAAATTATTAGCTCAAAATGGCATACGGCTGACTTTAAAGTCTTTTATAAAAACAAGGAGCAGAAAGCTCCATTGTATCTAAATCTCTGGCAGACCGTTCCCAGCTGCCGTTTCTTTTTGTAACGTAGTGAACAGGACGGTAAGGACGCTCACCTGATGGTAAATGATACGCCTGACCATGACGCAGCGGCATTGAAGGAGGTCAACAACTGATAGACATTATTCTCTATCAATGCCGCACTGCGCCCGTCACCCGAGACGACAGATGATAGCTCTCTTATACCCGGTAATTTCACTAGCTACAGTGCCCTCACCGCGAAACGCAAAAGTGCATAGCACTCTTATTTCACGGGACGATATCTGGCACTGCGGTGGTACCTACCTAGACGACTCAAAACCACACACACAGTACCGCAGAGTCGCGTTCGTGAGCTGAATAAAGCGCCTCCATTGAAATGACCAGCATTATTGATCATCATCTATCTACGCGTCATAATTGGCATACAAATTCGCTCTTTGACGGTGCCTCACGTCGAGGGAGTGATTTGCTCTTTTGTACCTCACGCATTAACTCCTTCTAGCCGTCATATCCCCTACAAACAACCGTGCAGTCGAAACAACACCTTCTCTCTACACACTTAGACGCTTTTTGGCTCCACCTAAACACGTCACGCTTGACTGGCGATTTTGGATTTTCAGCTAACGTAATAAGAGTGCTTTTGTGGAAAAAAAACAGCGGAACACTGGTGCGCATCAAGGGATAATGTGCTGTGTTGCGTGCCACCAAGGTCTGATTTGGGTATCGCGTGATACGGTGGTTGTTAAGATTAGTGTCGGTAATGGGTAAGTAATTACAGCAGAAAGGCTAACATCGTAGGGTTCATTTGGTGGCGCCAATCAGTGGAATGTCCGAGGGTGCTCCAGAGTCGATCTCACTGATTCAGTCGAGAGCAAATATTTGAAGGTGACGGCTTTGTTTGGGAGATGTCGTGGGGCTCAGTACTAGTGCTGTAGCATCTCAATAATGTATCTCTGATCATTAATGGTCAAATGAGAGGACTCAAGTGGCCTACCGCTATCTTTTAAAACAGTCGTCATCAACTTTCGTCAGAATTTCAAAAGAAACATTTCATCATTCAGAATGGCATACATTTCACAACATTTTTTTTGTTAACTTTCCCGATCTGCTGCCTCCAATCTCGATTTATTGACGTCATATACCGATTTAAAAACCAATCGGACCTACCAACACTAGTCCCGACGATTCGAAGCCATGCGTAGCACAGAATTATTATTTCCAGACAATAAGGTGTCGTCCAATCCGCACTGGGCCCGCGTGGACGACTAAGGCCTAATCGCCCTATACGGGTAGGCTCGTGCCCCTCGTTGGGGACGTTTAATGAGCTGATGATGATGATGATGAAGGTGATTAAACCAGAGTCCAAAGACCAAACTGGAAAAAATCGCAAAAAGTGCTTTTTCAATATGCGATCTCCCTGTGGGTTTCGAACTAACAACTCGTGAATCAAGCAACAATCTGTATATCACTAAACCATTGTGCTACACATTATTAAAATCAAGAATATTGGTATCTGATGAAAGTTCATTTTAACATAAACAATACAAACACAAACTTTCCATTAATATAGATAAGCGATGAATAATCTAGTGTTTATATCAAATATACGCACATCACAAGACAAGAGCGTCGGTGGCTCAGTGGTGTGGACTGTCGCCTTCCTACCGGGAGGGCTGAGGTTCAAATCCCGACACGTACCAATGTATTTTCGAAAAATATATGTTCGTTATCCGACGCTCTTACGGTGAAGAAAAACATCGTGAGGAAACCTTCATGCACGCCTGCGAAGAGATTCGAAGGTTGTGTGTGAAGTCGTCCAATCCGCACTGGGCCCGCGTGGACGACTAAGGCCTAATCACCCTATACGGGTAGGCTCGTGCCCCTCGGTGGGACGTTTAATGAGCTGATGATGATGATACGCACATCATCTGAAAATTAACTAGTGGTTATTATTACACATTAATCACACAACTTAATAAAACTATTCCAGTAACCAATAGCAAATCCCAGTAAATTAATTCTAAATAAAACTCAGTATATTAACTTCTTAACCACTTGGGGATGCTTAATCATGATTATTTATAACAGATTTGCGAATGCCGTTGCAAATAGCAAATATCCCTCGTCGCGAACTTTGCCCCCTACCGATGGCCGAGACGCTTCGTCGCCTCCCCAGACGCTCCATCATATTCCGCCCCATGTTCCTCCGACCACTATTAAACTGTGCCAGTTTCTGCACTTTTATGTTCAGGCGACATCTGTAGAGAAAGAAATAAAATTACAGTTTTCACCAAAAAAGATGGATTTGATTTCTGTTTATGATAAATTTTTCTTGGCATTTCCTGAATGTCTGACACCTTGGTTTGAATTACACTGTGTCGATTTTTCTAAACGGAATGCTCTTCAGGTGATGATTTCACTAATTCTGTAGTGTTCTTGGTTCGCTTTACTCAGTTAAAAGTCTAAATGTATTATCTTTCTTTACCTGGTATGGAATTTAAACATGTCTAGCTTTAGGTTGTCATAAGTCACCACAAAGGTTTCTTGGACGTGAAGCTAAGTAGGTTATCAGTCGGCAAATATTTAGGTGAATCACATCTTAATAGAAGCTTTCTATTTAAAATACATCAAAGATACTTAATCTGTCAAATGCATATAATAAACAATGGAGTTTCACAAACACTTAGAATGCAAAATAGCGCCGTGTCATTCCTTCAAATTACCATGGCACTCCTCAATGGGCTAATTCCGAAGGCTCGCAGATACCCCTCTTGACGATCAACACGTCTCGAATCAGAAAATATTCACAATAAATGTTAAATCGAGGGTGGCTAAACGGCGGGGGTGCGATCCGAGCATGATTATGATGGATGATCGCTGTAGGTGGCAGCACTGTGACGCGCGTCGAATGGCTGAACTATTCACTTTTGTAACGATCATTGTGTTCCAACTTTGATTTTAGATTTAAGCCAATGAGGTCACTGGCTGAAAAAGACTAATTTGAAAAAAATATATAGTGGTTAGGAAAAAATCTCAGACTAAGGATAAATAAGGTACATGTTTCAGAGAAAAAATCAACTTATTCTAAATTTAAATGTTCAAGAAGAATAAATTAATTTGAATCTGTTAAGAGTAACATGCTCTAAATGGACACTTAAATGTATTTATTCTAAAATCATTAATTAAAACGTGGAATTATAATTAAACAGAAGCAAATTCTGCAAACCTTTGTTCAACACAAATATTGTACTAGTAGGTGAAAGAATTATAATGAACGGAAAGATGTGTTACCAGACCTAGCTTACTTTTCCGAAGGTTACGCTCACTTCACGAATATACCTAATCATTGTAATGTCAACAAACAATAAATTGTAATAATTCTAACAAATTTGAACAGCAATACTATATAGTCATAAGTAATTTTTATTTTACCAAATAAGGACTGGGGATAGGGACTGTACAATGCCTATTACACGGGTAGTTCTTATAAAACTTTTTGTTCTTTCGCACATTGCAATTATGCGGAGCGTGGAAATCGTTCCTTTGATATTATTCAGCTAAACACAAAATTCAGGTAGTAATATGTAGCCAATGTGGTTACCACCGCTCACCTGCCATTCACAAATGAAGTTAGCCGATTGATCCCAGCAAATAGAATTGTCGAACCGATTACGTTTTCCATTTGGGAGCAAATTGGTGGGGCGTACGGTTCTGTTACGAGTGACGCTAGTATTGTTGCCGACTGTAATCGATGTTAAATCGAATGCTTCATTCGGTTACTTAAAATCATTCTCGTCGGATGTTCGTCGCGTCTCTTCGAAATGTTTTGTTTGTAAAACTTTACAAATACAAGCAGATATGGTTAGCCATAAAGACGATTGATTACACGAAGTTAACAAACTTCGCAAATACGAGTAAATATGTATGATTTGCTTTAAAAATATTATGAATTGTACAACTTGGTTAACACTAAAACGCGATTGTTTTATGCGATAAATGCTGTGTTAGACGCAATGCTATTATTTCACACCAGGTAATATAATTACAAACCATTGTTTTATGCACATACAATATGTGCGTTTGACGTTTTGCGTCTCATGCTGCTCTTGCCGCTGCGTCAACTACGTGTATAGTGTATATAAGTATGTTAATAATAACATTTTCCTATTAATGTTTATATATATATATATATATATATATATACTCGTACAGTATAGTACAGTGGTATGTGCCCGTATAGTTAGGACTTAAAGGTAAAATTAGAATTTTAAATATTTAGCTACCATTACCTATTTTATTTGCCTGAAAGAAAAATTATGTTTTGTTTACCAACCAACAATTTGTATAGGTTACTAATCTAACTACGTTTTGCGAAGTTACATTTTCATTTGTAATATCATTCGCATGGTTACGCAGCAGTAGTTCTAGAAATGCTGAAAGGAAACGGGCTATATATCAGTTATATTATTGTTGATATCTAAAAATAAAAAAGATTTAATTTTAAGTAACTCCGTTTTTCTTTAAAGTAATATGTAAACTTTTAAGCTCACCTACCAGTCAGTAAAGCTATCTAGAGTAAATGTGTATAAGAACGTACTGACTTAAAGCCACAAGGCAATTGAGTTTCCACCACCGTACATTCCGCAGACCAAATTGCATCTACACCATCTAGTCGACTGAAGATTTCCACAGTTCGATATTGTCTACATATTCTGCAACGTGCATCTGCACTGTGGAATTGCAGTTAGAGACGTTTGAGTGATATGATATGGCTTAAACAATTAATTAACAAATGCACAATCACGAAGGAATTACAACCAAAAACTGAAATTCATTCATTCGTGTGGGTATCAATGTGTAGCTTGAAAAATGATAAAGAGGTTCCTAATATCATTTTTTTATAACTTGAATAGTTGGCTTGAGAGACACTTCCAAAGTTGAAAAATTGTGTCCCCCCCCCTCTAATTTCTAAACTATGAGGTTGATAAAATCAAAAATATGATGTACATTACCATAAAATCTAGCAACGAAATTTAGTTTGAACGAAATTTGCTTACAAATAATACATTTGCAAATATGGCTAGTGCGTTTTCTTGACAGCTAGATGGAGCCACTGTTTGTAGCTCCTCTACTGAGTTAAATACACTTATCCCGAAATAAAAATGATATGAAATTATGAATAAATATTGGAACGTTCTTGAAGGATCTTCGAAATTCTTATTTATAAATATTGAAATAACTTAACTATTGTCTTCATTAAGCTATTTATATTAATTCAAGTGTATTAGAAATGCTTTCGTAAAATAACACCAAAAAGTCCAAGAAATATTCGTCAAAAGTGAAAGCGGTAAAGAGACGTGAACAGATTAGTATTCTGTTTGATTAATTACTATAAATATTGCTTCTTTTCATCCTGTTGTGTTAAGATACATATTAAGATCACCGTCTGATGACCACAGATTACAATTCAATTTGTCACCACTTATGATTTTCTGTATATAACGGGTGCGGCAGTGAATCGGGCGATTTGGCAACACTGCAAATAGTCAATTGTTGTCGTGGTAGGGGAACGCGACTACCGCCATCTTGTAGCGGCTGCCTTACCATTTAGTCACCATGGAATCGTGGAGCGGTGCACAACGAGCGTACGCTGTTAAAGCTTATTATAAAAATAATGATAGTTACGTGTCCGCGCAGCGAGCATTTCGCAATCATTTCAACATTCCGCGTAACGTTTCTGTACCTTCTGCCCATGCAATTAAAACATGGGGTTGTGAACTTTGAAGAAACAGGCTCAACACTGAAGAAACGAACTGGACGCGTAAAAAATATCCGTACACCAGAAAACGTTGACAAGGTGCAAACGGCTATGCTAAGAAGTCCGACCCGTTCAGCTCGACGTCACGCAATTTCTCTTGGCATTTCTGATCGCAGTGTGAGGAGGATTTTACACACCGATCTCCATTACCATCCATATAAAATTCAGCTAGTGCACGCTCTGAATAATGGTGATCACGCATCCCGTCTTGCTTTTTGTAATCGGATGTTGGACATGATGAATGACAATGCAGATCTTGTAAACAATCTTTGGATGAGTGATGAAGCGCACTTCCATCTTTCAGGTTTCGTCAACAAACAGAATTTTCGGTATTGGGCACGAGAAAATCCACAGAGAATACACGAAAAGCCGCTTCACAGTCTTAAAGTGACAGTGTGGTGTGCAATCTCATCAAGGGCTATTTTAGGACCATATTTTTTTGAGGACGAAAATGAACGTTCAGTTACAGTGAATACTCTGCGCTATGTTAACATGTTAGAAAACTTTCTTCAACCTCAATTAGTTCGTAATCCTGTTTACCAAAACATGTTTTTCCAACAAGATGGAGCTACCTGCCACACATCCAGAGATTCAATTACTGTTCTTCGACGCTTATTTCCCAATCACTTAATTTCCAAAAATGGAGACATTTTGTGGCCAGCGAGATCACCAGATCTCTCTGCATGTGATTACTTTGTCTGGGGATACTTGAAATCACGTGTTTTTCAATCACAGCCGCCTCGAAATCTCCGGGAACTTAAAGAACGGATTCGCGAAGAAATGATACGAATTGATGCAGCCACACTTAAAAATGTGATGAATAATCTTCGCACAAGATTGATGGAATGTGTCGAGCAAAATGGAGGACATCTGCGGGATGTTATTTTTAAATAATTGTAATTGTGTTTGAGTTTCATTTGGTATATTTTAAATTAATAAATCTCTATTTTAAAAATTACTTTCAGTGTTTTCATAATCGCCCGATTCACTGCCGCACCCTGTTAAAGGTAGATACGGCATCCGTGCCCCAAAACGAACCGCCGAAGAGAGTACAGTTTGTACTTGCCTTTTGTTTAGGTAAATGTGTCGAAATTCGAAATATGTATATATGTACTGTCACTGCATTCGGAACCCTTTTTTCGATTGTTTTGTAAGCATGTCGAATCCATACTTTTTTACATCATTGGTCACCCCCCACCCCAACCATAATATTTACAGAACGGGTCAAAGATGTCTAAATAAACGTTTATATAGAAGACTTTGGTAGAAGTGCTCTCGCATAACATCATAACTTTAATGGTCACAGATAAATAAATATCCACTGACATTCACACAGCTATCTAGCCCCATATAAAGCCAGGAGCTTGTAGTTAGGGTATTAAACAACTGATAAACTTATATACATTATTACTTCTGTATATACCACTACAAATAGACATGTTCATGCACATAAATGTTTGTGATAGCCAGGGATCGAACCTGGAACCCTTTGTGTAATTTAGCAGTGGGTAATCACGTGCCTAAAATTTATTAAAGTTGAAATAAATCGATGCGCTAGACTTAACGCTTAAAGCGGATCATAGCTGAAGTCGAGATCTTGTATAAAGTAAATATAAATTACCCAAACATTCCCAAAATTGAATCGTCAAACAAACCTTACTCAAATTCGATATAAATACTTCCAAAGCTCAGTGTATAAAGACACGTACGGTAACTTTTTTTCGCGTGAAAGCTCAAACAAAATGATAGCATCCAAGGAAAACATTCGCGTAAATGTTTGCCGAGTTCGGTGCGATCTCAATCGTTGTTTCACGAGCGCCCGAATGTGGAGTCGCGTTGCTGCAAAGCATTGAGTCGTCTGGTAGGCGCGTGGAAACATATCATTATGGTGTTTGGTCCAATATATGAGATGTGAGCGAGTTAGATCCTTGATTTTTTTATATTTTGACTACCTATATATTTATATATTTATTTTTACCTATATATTTATAATTGAGACGTGGATATTACATTATGGGTTCTGGGTTACTTCGATTCCAGGGCAGTTCAAACATTTGTGTGCATGAACACGCTTATTTCTATTGATCTGGGTATTTCTAAGTATGACTGTGTGTGTTTGTTACGAAACATGAAAGTATGTTTATCCATTGTTTAGTTTATATAGGCTAGCTAGATGATCAGTTTAGGGCTAAATGGCGCTGTGTAAATGTTGGTGGATATTTATTTATTTACGCTATATGTTGACAGCGCCGATATTGTAAGCTTTAAATAGAATGTGGACGGTTACCACCATCGCTTAAAACAGTTTTACTTTAATGATTTGTCAGCATTTTTTTACTAGGAAAGGCGAAGTAATATTATAGTAATACTCTTTTAAAGATGATGATGATAGTATAATTTCGCCCGTTCCGCTCGTCACTTGCACCCCACGAGCATGTGAAATTTAAAAACAGCTGTTTCCTTTACATTATGCAAAATATCAATGTCAGCTCGAAAAACTTAACGAATGAAACGTAATGGTGCACAAACGTTTCCTGTTGATTAACATTTTTCATTTTCATTACTTATAATAAGGTTGTACAGTTTCCTTTCTGCATCGTGGCTCCTTTCAAATAACTTTAGTTTTCGTTCTACTTATAAAGGCGTGGTTTATTTTAAAAATACCTGGCTTTTTAGGGAGTACTTTTAAGTATGCAATATAAGAACAGGAAACAGGTTCATTACTTTTGTTTTTTTAGGGCATATTAGCTAGTCTCGTTCGCTATTCGGCAAGACCAACTACGTGTAGGTTCTCTTTGGCCGTTATAAAAATAACGTACGCAGAGTTCCTTAGGATAAAACTGGGTTTAAAAAATTGCCATTAAAATGGATGGTCTTTCTAAAAGTCACATCTGTAGAAATTAGATGCTATTTACTTACAATAACCCCCCAAAATAATATTGCATATTTAAAAAAAATAGCAAATTAATGGCAAAGGAATTCCACATATAGAGTTTAGTTGACGGGAATTCAAAATTCTATAGTAGGACCTCTTATAATATAATCGTTAATAATTACAACTGTTCAGTTCCAATGCATGTCACACAATGGTAAGGCAGTCTCCCGAAATAGGGGGCGAAAATTCGTCACGATCTTCCAACTTTATAGTCCAAGAGCTAACTCGAGTGTCATTAACAGTTTCTACTTGATTCAATTAACAAAGCCGCCGTTAGGGGCGCCATTGTTTCAATTTGAATGCAGAATTATTAGAACGATTTGCATAACGTGTGGTATTATTATGCGGGTTTTTTTTATGGGTAAGTATAAAGTATGGGTTACACGAAGTGGACGCGTCGCGACGGGTTTACGATAGTTTTTATGACGTTATGCGTTTGTGACGTCATGACTGTCGCGTGACTTGGTCGCGTTTTGTTCGATGCTAAATCAAGTTGACACTATTCGACAAGTGTATTTTGAACATTTGACGCACTTACGTATAAGCTTGGTAAATTTTTAGGATTGTTTGATTCTGTTATAATGTTGAAATAGATTGATTCAAATCTGCAAAGCCTATGCCATTAGTCCACAAGGAGACGGTGTGTGAGTTCTCTCAACTTTTTTGGCAAGTACGCTTCCGAGTTGCATGCAATTTAGTCACTGTCTCCTTTCTGTCAAAGAACGTTCAGATGTTCCGTTAATCGTAATCTATAATTGGTGAACCACTTCAGTCTTCAGACTAAGAGCTACGAATCTTTTATTACATACTACACATAACACACACTGTAATAAACAGAATTGTTAATTTTATGTTACAAAGTGAACAGGACGCTCACCTGATGGTAAGTGATACGCCTGAACATAACAGAGCGGCATTGAAGGAAACCAAAAACTGTTATTATTCTCCATAATGTCGCACCGCGCCAGACATCCGAGGCAGCAAATGTTAGGTCTCTTATACCCAGTAATTTCACTAGCCTGTCACTGTTGTGCCACTGTTTACATGAATCTGTGCCCTCAGCCACTATCTTCTGGTACACTTACATTCAAATTAATTTT
>PQWD01012375.1:0-42126 GCA_019425675.1 Leucinodes orbonalis
TATAAATACAATAATATAATTTCAAAAACATACATACACAAACTACATAATATAAACAGTATACGCAATACCTTTGATAAATAATATACATACATTTTCATAAGTGCTACAAACTATTAAAAAGAGAAAGAAAAAAGAAGAGAAATTTAAAATTCCAGTGTTCAGTATAAGTATTACGGGAATTAGAGACAGGAAATATATTTAACACGAGATTTGAAAATAGGTAAGGATGAGAATTTTAATAGATACGGGTAGAGAAATTCCATAATAGTATGAGCGAAACAACGAAAATTTGAAAAATAACTGTGGAATGTGAAGGACAGTAAGATAAGTTTCGCAAGATCGCGAGTTCTCACTTTTGAAGAAGGAAGAAATTAAAGAATACCTTGAGGTAAGGGAGAACACGGATTGAATAAATATTGTAAGAAGAGAAAAAATATGTAGATCGCGTCGTCGACGAACAGTTAGCCATTTTAACTGTCGATATTGAGACACATGATCGTATTTACGCAGCCCGAAAATAATGCGTATACGAAGTTTTGGAGGCGCTCAAGCTTATTCAGAAGCGATTCCTTATGTCAGAATAGCAACAGTCCATAGTCCAGGATAGGCATAAGCGAGTTTGCACAAGAGCATTTTAGTAGTATAGGCAGAAAGTTCCGAAGCCGAGAGAGAACTCGCTGATGCACAACATTTTTCTGCACACCTCACCGACATGTTTCTCCAATTAGAGAACTATCATGAGAATACCTAGATTTTCACAACTTTGCTAAAGGTATATTGACTCCATCGAAAATAATAGAGGGCATTAAATCCCAATCAATACGTGAAACCAACCACGAACTACCTATAACAATGACCTGAGTTATTTGGGTTGACCTTGAGCCCAAAAGCTTCATCCATTCCAAAACTCGAGATAGATCAGCATTAATGGTATGAATACTTGTGGAGACTGTCCAAAGCTCCTTGCGAATAAATTTGGAGATCATCTGCATATTGGTAAAAAGAAGTGAGATTATGAGTAATCCCATACTAATTATAAATGTGAAAGTATCTGTCTGTCTGTCTGTCTGTCTGTTTGTTACGCTTTCACGCCTAAACGGCTGAACGGATTTTATTGAAACTTGGTATGTTGAAGTAGGTAACCTAGAATAGGTTTTAGGCTACTTTTATTCCCGTTTTCACCCCCCACTCCCCTAAAATGGGGGTTGGAAGTTTGTATGGAACATCCGCAATTTTGGTAGTACGACGCTGAAATTTGGTATGCGGACTATATGTCAGAACGAAAATAGCATATTTTTTTTCAAAATCCACCCCAAACCCTTCAAATAGGGGAGGAAGTGTCATATTCGATTTTTCGCAGTTTTAAGGTAGATTTTATTGAAACTTGGTATGTTGATAGTAGGTAACCTAGAATAGGTTTTAGGCTACTTTTTGTCCCGTTTTCACCCCCCACTCCCCTCAAATGGGGGTTGGAAGTTTGTATGGAACATTCCGCAATTTTGTAGTACGACGCTGAAATTTGATATGCGGACTGTTTGTCAGAAACGAAAAAATATGGCATATTTTTTTTTCAAAATCCACCCCCAAACCCTTCAAATAGGGGAGGAAGTATCATATCCGATTTTTCGCAGTTTTAAGGTAGATTTTATTGAAACTTGGTATGTTGAAGTAGGTAACCTAGAATAGGTTTTAGGCTACTTTTTGTCCCGTTTTCACCCCCCACTCCCCTCAAATGGGGGTTGGAATTTGTATGGAACATTCCGCAATTTTTGTAGTACGACGCTGAAATTTGGTAGCGGACTATTTGTCAGAAACGAAAAAATATGGCATATTTTTTTTCAAAAATCCACCCCCAAACCCTTCAAATAGGGAGGAAGTATCATATCCGATTTTTCGCAGTTTTAAGGTAGATTTTATTGAAACTTGGTATGTTGATAGTAGGTAACCTAGAATAGGTTTTAGGCTACTTTTGCCCGTTTTCACCCCCACTCCCTAAATGGGGGTTGGAAGTTTGTATGGAACATTCGCAATTTTGTAGTACGACGCTGAAATTTGGTATGCGGACTATTTGTCAAAAACGAATTTGGCAATTTTTTTTTAAATCACACCCAAACCCTTCAAATAGGGAGGAAGTATCATATCCATTTTCGCATTTTTAAGGTAGATTTTATTGAAACTTGGTATGTTGATAGAAGGTAACCTAGAATATATATATTATATATATAATTTTTGTTTTATGATATATATATATATTATATATATATATATAATATATATATATATATAAATATATATATATAATAACATATATAACAATATATTTTCGGAAACGACACTAATACCTTTAAAGTTAGGGAAGAGATCCTACTTAGGATTATATATACATAATATACATTTGTTCAGAAATTTTACCCAAAAACTTTATACTGATATAATTATAAATATATATGTAATTATGATGTATAATAATAATGTTTTATTTCGAAATAGACCTCAAAACTTTAAAGGTGTGGGAAAGCCTATGTTATAGTTATATATCCACAAAATTGACCCCGAACCTTTTAAATTGGGAGGGGGGGAGGGGCGATCCGTTTTTGGAAATGGACTCCAAAACTTTTAAACTTGGGCGGGAGATTCCTATGTATAGTGATATATATGATACATAATTTTCTTTAGAAGTGTAAACAGTTTAAAGGTAGGAAGCTAAAATAAGTTGATGGCTATTGTCATGAACAATAAATCTTGCATATTGAAGTTTTTGCAAACCGGCCCTTAAAGCATCAATAAGAAAAAGAAGAAGCAGTGTTGCAGTGTGAATTATTCTGTCTATTTCCGAAAAAAACTTATATACACAATTATTTTTTTCGGAAATAGACCAAAACTTTAAAGGTGTGGGGGAAGCCTATGTATAGTTATATATATATATATATCCACAAAATTGACCCAAAACCTTTTAAATTGGGGAGGGGAAGAGGGGATCGTTTTTGGAAAAGACTCCAAACTTTTAACTTGGACGGGATTCCTATGTATAGTGATATATATGTATACAATTTTTCTTTATAAGTTTAAACAGTTAACAAGGTAGAAAGCTAAAAACAAGTATGATGGCTATTTGAACAATAAATCTTGCATATTGAAGTTTTGCAACCCCTTAAGCCGGCCCTTAAATTAAATAAGAAAAAAGAAGCAGTGTTGCAGTGTTGAATTATTCTGTTTCGTTACCAAGTGGATGGCTCCACTTTCATGGTAACGAAACAGAATAATTTTGTCATCCCGAATTTAACGCGGCGAAGCCGCGGGCAAAAGCTAGTAGTATTAATAAAATAGAAAAAAGGAGAAGGGACACACCACTTGCGGGACGCCAGAGAACAGAACGCCATGCAGAAAATGAATTCTCAACCCGAATGCGCTGTCTGCGCCATGCAAGTAACTATGAACCAATCAAGTACCGTTGGAGATAAGTTAAGGGAGCGTAAAAAGTAAAGTAATGCGCCTATGTAAAGAATTTTCCGATGTCAAGACAATTAAAGTTTTGTTACTGTTCTTTGTTCGTAGCGTTTAATATGCCTCTCAGATCTGGAATCCTAGGTATCAAGTCTACATCACCCTATTGATAACATTCAAAGAAAATTTCTCCGATCTATGTTTTCGTACGGTGTTATGTATATTCTACTACCTGCATACTGTAGGAAGCACACCTCTTCCCCTGGACCTTCGGCGCAATATAGGTGATATATCATTTTTACTCAGGTTGGCGTCGGGTTCCTTGGATTGTCCGGATCTGCTGTTCAGTTAACGTTGAGGGTGCCTTCTAGGCCCTTAGAAACAACACGTTCTTCCAATGTCGCGAACTAACTACAGACAAATGAATACTTGTGGCGTGCTGTTGTGATAATTTTAATGAAGTAGCTAAATCTGTCGACTTAGACCTATTTAACACTAGTGTGGTTTAAGCATTAAGTGGCAATTCTTCAATGTATAGGTTTTTGTGTACGTATGTAAAAATTTATTATTTTATGTATATATGTGCATATATATATTGAATATATATGTTATTTTTTTGTTATTTTTGTGATTGTTGTTATCGTAGTTAGTATTTCATTATATTACTAAAGTGAAACCTGTAATTGGTATATGTTGATTATTGTGATTTTTATACTGTTTTGAAGCTGTTGGTCTTCCAAATAAATAAATAAACAAATGTTTTTGCTGCCTTGGGATCGAACCCGGAGCCCTTGGTGTAGTAGCTGACGACTCGAGCATTACACTAGATAGGTCGTCATCAGAATAACTTGTACCATGAAGTACTTAGACAATTTCTTACGACAAAGAATCCACCCTCTTTGGGAAAATTAAATAAAAGCATACAATCGCTCGACTCTTCAAACCAATACAAGAAATTGCAGACACATTTTCCTTGGAAATAGTGAAATTTTCAAGAAACACGAAATAATTATCTTATAGATCGCGAGAACTCGGTCTTTCAAGCATCAGATAGTGACGGAGGCGAGCTTATCGCTGCGGGCGATCTGTACCACCCACATAGAGGTTTATAAGCAGCGATACGACCGGCATCTCTCAAATTTAATTTATTGAATTAACTTTTTTATTTAAATAATTGCTATTATTTGTGAAGATGTAGTAGAATCAGAAAAGAAATGTAATCAAATTAATCAAGTAAGGACTGGTAATAATTCCATTCGAGTATTTTTAATTTCATATAATATTCATAGTATCAAAGTGTTAGTTAGTTTGGTCACTCTGAGAGAAAATGCAGCTAAACTTTTTTTTCTCACTTTATTTAGGATAACAAACAATTACACACAAGAATATATGTAAGTCTTATTAACTAAGTTTAGAGTCAATGTGCAATCAGCACCATTATCCACATATTATTAATTTAAAATTTTGTTACTTCGGAAGTATGTACACAAAGAGAAAGCTGTTCTATATTACTACAAAGTACAAATGAGCTCAATTACACTACACTACAAGCTACACAGAAGAGATGAGAGGGATATCATTATGGCTCCAACTGGATTAATCTTTGATACAAATTATTATTAGTACTTGAACTGACATACAATTCGATACAGAAAAACCATACTTTGAATTATATTTTATACTATCTTTATCGATCTTTTCTATCAATTTATAATATTTTTCTTAAATGTATGTATGATACTGCAAACATGTCGCGCATACAAAGTAATCATTATATGACTGCATTATCCTCCATAAGGGGCACGCTCACCTGCATAAGTTCTTGCAGGTTTAGGTTCAAATAATCGACGCGTTATAACATTACATGAGCGAACCAATCGGTTTGGAACACGGCAGTATAAGCGAGGCAGGCCCATTTGACCACAAATAACGTTTTTTTTTTACTTTTCATTGTGTTATTTTGTTTCATTTGTCTTTTATTTTCGTTTAGTCTTTTCTTTTTCACGTGTTTATTTTTTGTTTATTTCGTATTGTTTTGTTTTGTATTGTGGTCAAATAAATGTTTTTTCTTTCTTTCTTTCTTTCTTTCTGTACTCTACATTGTAGTTGATTTATTATGCCGGAACAATCAAATCTATTGTGACAAACTTTGTACAATATCATCTGATCCAGAAACAATCTTTTTTAGTAAGTGTTATAATGGAGTATTTTCGTAGGAGATCATATACGATAATTACAGCGGTAGCATGTATATTCAATTACACGTAAAAATTTACGTTGCACTCTCTCCAAAGATCGTTATACTTATTGAATAAGGGGTTCCAAATAACTGAAGCATATTCCAGTTGTGATCTAATGAAGCTTTAAACAATTATAGGTAGGACTGAGGACGTCTGAAACCAACACATGATCTAATGACAAACCCGTAAAGCGAAAATGCTCTGTTAGTAATATAATTTATAAGTTTATCAAAATGCAATTTCGAATCGAACAACACACCCAAGTCTTTTATTAGTGACACCTTTTTCCAAAGATATAACTTTAAGGCAAGTTACTTCATTGGTTGGATTTGATTGTTTTTAAGTTATATTTCTATCTTTTACTATTTTTCAAATATTAAAGCCTTTACTGTGGTGTGCACAGATTTCCTAATACAGGAGATGGGCAAGCCGCTTTTAAGTGCGACAAATGTAAGCTCAACGAGCATACACTGCTGCCAGTTTACGCTCTTAGATGAGTCAAGACGCACGGAATTAGAAGAAATACCGTTTTTTCCCAAAATGCCATCTGTGCAATGTAACATGCCATTATCGCAATAAATCAGTAAATTTACCAAGAAATATAAAACTTTTCACAGGTAAGAACGAAAGAAATTGCGACACTAGGACTGCCTATAAACTTGGCGCTTGTCCAGTCTCATTGTATTTCGGATGTCTTGTGGTGGTGTGGAATGTTATTTTCCGATCTGCAAGACATAGGAACAAATCCCGCCACGTACCGATGACCTTTAGAATTGTCGAAATGATTCAAGAAAACATCGTGAGGAAACCTGCGCATGTCTTTGTAGAGTATCAACGGTTGTGCATGAAGTCAGCCAATCCACACTGGGCAAGCTTGACGACTAAATCCTATAACCCATTACGGGTTGGCTCATGCCCCTCGGTGGGCCGTTTAATGGCTAATAATGATTGTAAAGCTTATCTAACTCTCACTATACATATTTGAATAATGTCAAACTGTGTTATTGTATGACATTTGGACTATTTAAAAATTAAAACTAAACAATTGGCCATTCAAAATATTTGTAAAATGTTTATTTGAATAAAGATATTTTTAATTAATTTGATATGTTGGTTATTTTTCAAAACATAATAAATACTTTCTTGCCAAATTACAAAAATCCATAACAGTCTCATCGACGGTAACAACAGGGAAACTAAAAATATGTTTATATGCTTGTAATCAAACCAAACACATTTGAATTGTTACTACCCTGTAACATGAGATCCCATTACAGCCTCACCTTTGCTTAACACTACTTCATACATCTGCTCCTAACTTGTGACATAAATTGAAGACAAGCCAACAGTCTGACGTTATAAACGGTCCCGCACCGTCTGTAGTTCGCTTGCAAACTCGTAAGTTGAAATTCGGAGGCAAACTACTTTTAGCTAGAATAGAGCGGAAGTGAACACCTTTTAATTCATCATTAGCCTATACGACTGACGACCTATCTGGTGTAATGGTCAAGACGTTTGCTGCTACACCAAGGGTTCCGGGTTCGATCCCCAGGCAGTACACACATTTGTGTGCATGAACATGTCCGTTTGTAATGGTTGGGGTGTTTTCTGTGTATAATATGTACGTATTTACACAATATATATATATATAATATATATATATATATATATATATATAAATATATTATATATATAATATATATATATATTATATATTATATATATATATATTATATATATATATATATATGTATACATGTTTATCCGTTGTTTAGTACCCAAAATAAAGGTTTCACGCTTAACTTGGGACTAGATGGCGCTGTGTGAATGTCAGTGGATATTTATTTATTTATTATACAGGCCTACAGGGCACAGGCCTTTCCGCATAGCCACGAGAGATTGGACGGTATCCCAGCACGCGGGTCCAATGCGGCTTGGTGTGTGTTAACGACTACCATCCTAAGGTTGCAGCCGGGACCGACGGCTTCTCGTGACAAACCCACCGCACGGAATCGTCATTCTTATTGGACAGTCGGGTAGTTCAGCCAGTATTGTCTTACTCCTAACTAGGAAATATCTTACTACGACTTTTCTCAGAACTACTATGGTAGACTCGATACTGAGTCGTCTAGTAGATACCACCGCAGTGCCAAATATCATCCCGTGAAACAGGAGTGTTATGCACGTTTGTGTTTCGGATGAGGCACTGTAGCTAGTAAAATTACCGGTATAAGAGACCTAACTGTTGTCTCGGTGACGGCGCAATCGGCGTTGATGAGGACAATTACCATCGGGTGATACTTTAGGATATTGGTTGTAATATGTTGTTATCCTAATTGTAGATATCTGACTCCAATTGAGTAGTTTGCTTGCTTAGGTTTCCAATGAAGTCACGGTGAGTGTAGAATAACAGTATAGAAGTATATTAGAAGTATGTCAGAAATATATCAGAAGTACAATAATATTGAAGTTTTATCAGACGCGCAATTTATGGTCCGCGGCTGCGGAGCGCGAGCGATGACTGCTGTACTGCAGCTACAATACTTTAAATTAAATATAATAAAATAAAATACTTAGGGTCAGTAGTTGAACGCTGTTGATGCTTTACATCAACAAAGATATCTTTAATGATGGTGAAATAAAATGCCAATTTTCACAGAGTGCCGGCATAGAGCGTCGATGCTATTGATGTTGACTGTCTTGTGTTGCCTTCCGATCTAAAGGGTGCAGGTTCAAATACCTCCACGTACCATTTTCAAATTATATATACGTTTTCGAATACGAAAAATATCGTGAGGATACCTGCGCATGTCTACGAAAACATTCATAGGTTGTGCATGAAGTCGGCCAATCCGCACTGGGCCCCGTGGACGGCTTAGACCAATACGCCTTATGCGGGTAGACTCGTCCCTTCAGTGGGGACTATAATGAGCTGATGAGCAGCGCATTTGTAAAAATAACAGCATCTATCCGTATTTTTATACGTCCATGCTAAAACACAGTATTACCATAGATATAGGATATGCGCGCGCCAATTCTAAATCTATGGTATTTGCTATCAGAATTTTCCTTTTCATTTCTTTAGAATAGACCATTTTTTTCTATGGCTTAATCAACCGGATAAGGTAATTATGCGACATGATTACTTAACAAAGTAAAATTGAAGTTCCTCAGTAGGTTCTCGTATCCGATCTGGTGCAACGCTAAGTGATAGCGCACGAAGTGCATACTTATACACTATTAGGTTTCCTGAGAGTGCATTAGCCTGCGACTGGGGGACCTTGCTCCAGATATACGGCCTGGAATCTTTTGGCATGCTAGTAGGGAATAAGTTCAGTAGGTACTGAATTATTGTCAATATATTTGAAACCATTGACCATGGACGTATAAAAAATACGGTCGGAGACTTTTGAACGCAAAAAAATATATTGTGAAATTGTGCAAAGTACACATTGAACAAAAAGAAAACTGTCTAGAAATTACGCAGATAGGTAAATGACTGAAAATAAAAACAAGCAAAAAACTCAGTTCGTATTTATTGTTTTAAGAAAATAAGTGTAGTGTACAAAAATATATTAAGGAAATCAGAACAATTGTAATTTCTGTTATCATATTAGAAATTGGTCAAGATGGAAATAGCAGAAATAGTAAAAATATGATATAAAAAATTAGAAAACTGTACCAACACAGCATAACACTTCGCATAAGTCTCTTATTACTTAGAGCGTCGGTGGCTCAATGTGTAGACCGTTGCCCTTCTTCCGGGAGGCTTAGGTTCAACTCCGCCACGTACCAATGTGTTTCCGAATTCTCGAAATTATACGTAAGATATCCGACGTTCTTACGTGAAGGAAAACATCGTGAGGAAACCTTCACAAGGAATCGTGAGGAAGAGATTCAAAGGTTGCGTGAATTCGTCTAATCCGCACTGGGTCCGCGTGGATGATTAAAACCGTTTAATGTGCTGATGATGAAGTCCTATTATTGAGTTTGTACAAATTTGCATATGTAAGTTTGTAATATTCAAACTCTAAAATAATATAATATTTATCAACTATTCGCCCTTATCCTTCTTTACATTTCATTTTGTAAATATCGGCAGTTCATCCAAATCAAGTAATGTAAATATTTTGTGTAGCATAATAATTGTGTGCTCGCAAAATTGGCGTTAATAAACAAAACATTTTTCGCCCAATAAATGTTCCCCGTTAATAACTTCATAAGCAGCCATTTTATTCATAGTTAATTATTCCGACGCGAAATTGGGGCGGCCATCTCAATAAAAAGGAAAATTCGTCTGTCATTCAATACAAACGTACACTAAATTCTCATCTCAAACCTAAATGGACCTTGCAATCTACTATGGTGTGACGGACAAAAAATGTCTTTACAACTTTGTGTTAAGCTGAATGTCGATTGTATTTGAAAGCTGTGATTGATAGGACCTCGTGCAATAAGCCGGAAATCGGTCCAGAACTACTAAAGACACGCATAAAGAAAATGTAATGATGATGGGAGATGGGGATTAACTCATATGCTTTTTATAAATAAATATTTGCCGACATTCGACCCATCTGTGCAATGGTTGATATGTCGGCTATTACACCAAGGGTTTCGGGTTTGATCCCCGGGCAGTACAAACATTTGTGTGCATGAACATGTCTGTCAGTATTTATCTGTTTTCTTTGTTTAGTATGTATGGATATACAAAAAAAATATGTCTTTAAGCATATTTATCAGTTGTTTAGTGTACTAAACGTATGTATACGTACATACATACATACGTACTAAATAACTGATAAATATGACATATGATATGATAACTATGATATATTTACAAAAAAATATATACGTATGTTTATCCGTTGCTTGTACCCACATTACAGATTAAATGTTTTCTAACTGACTACTGCTGTTGGCCGCAGATGGCCTTCACAGCTTCACCGGGCAATTGACGAGCGCAGATGGCTCTCAGCCTTAAGGACTGTGTGAATGTCAAGGACATTAAATAATTTATTATTCACATATCTTCGTCTAGCCCCTATTCTAATTCTTGGTTTAAAACTGTAACGTACGGGATAAATTATCACCAACACAAAAAATAACACAGTACATGGATAATTAATTCACAAACACAAGAAAATACGAGTATACACAATAAGGTACATAGGAAACGCCATATTTTATTTTAGTTTCGTTTAGATCGTTACAAGGCTTTTCATGAAGCTCTCATAATAATCTTCGTTTTATTTCAACATTTCTTCATTGAATTATTTATTTCACAATTAAAAAAAAATACTCCTAAACTTTACGGCATTTTTTAAATATAAATGAACGGGACGGTCATTTCCGGTGGTAAATGACCGAATGTAAATACTGCCCTGCCCCAATCACCCGAGACGACAGATGTTAGGTCTCTCATACCCAGTTATTTTACTAGCTATAGTGCCCTAATTTCGAAACACAGAAGTGCATAGCACTCATATTTTACTGGGTCACTCTCTTCAACCTATCGCAATCCACTGCTGGACATAGGTCTCCCTCATTTTGCGCCAGATATCCCATCCTCCGCTTTCTCATCCAGCCTCCACCAGCGACCGCCCGCAAGTCGTCGTCCATCGGGCCATTTAACTGGATACTAGTGGAACATTTATTGTTCTGCTACGTTTTATTTATAAGTACAATAACAGCTCATAAACTAAATCCTCCGTAATATAGCATAAGACGTAACTTTCAATTATTCCCAATACAGATTGTACACATTTTTAACAAATAATAGCAAACATGCAAAGATGAACGGAGCAGCACAAATGATGACATGATTTCCACTTCACAAAAGATTTTTAAATGAATATAATGTTAAGTTAAAGATGTCAGTGTGAGAGCAATGATTATTATAGAATCGCATCATCCTTAATAGAGGATAATTTTTGGACACATATTTTGGTTCCTGGCACACTAAATAATGAGAGATGCGTACTGAGCGAATAAAGTTGAAAGTCATTGTATCTATTTACCGAGCCATCGTAGGCTTAACGTTCCTTCATACCCTTTGCCATTCAAACTGAGAAAAATCCGAAGAGCAAAGACAAACCGAGGCGCCACTCAAGCTGCCAGATTAGCGTGTATACCAGCTACTTGGGGTAGGGCTGTCAGGTTTGGAACCTTGAAGGGCTTTTACCTATATCACCCTTTTCAAAATCAAATTGTCTTTATAAGTTCAAACTTAAGGTATTTTTATTCAAATAAATCTTTATTAATACTTTTGAATCGTCAATTGTTATTTTTATAGTTTTATGACACTACCACCGGTTTACGAATTGGGATCTTCGATAAGAGCCAGCAAGAAACTCGATAGTCACTCTTTTTAACTTATTCATTTATTTATTTATTTTGGTACGCAGACAGATTACAATGTTTTAGTTCCAAAAGAAATTAACAAAATAAATGCACTATATGGTAATCCATAAATAGTGTTACGAATTGACGTAATTAAAATGACATTAGATATGGGCTAATATGTGACTCAGGCCACCATAGAGTATGACATGCGAATTGTCAATAGCAAAGATCTAGTATGTTCTAGATATTTCGCGAACTATGTAGATGACGTCGACGCTTCGAGCTTACCGGCCGGACAGGTATATAAGGCGACCGACGGGTGCGCCAGGTCTTGTGTTCTACTCAAGAGCGAACGAAGAGCGAGTACCTGCGACTACAAGGAAGAAGTGAGTGATAAAGCCATATAGAAGGGATCATCGAATGAAGAGTTAACAAGTGATTATAACGTGTGTTATAACGTATGTGTGGACATTATACAGACTCATTAAGTGTTGTGTTATAGTGTGCAGTGTTTACGATTATAGTGCGTGTGTTAATTGACTAATAAGTGAGAGTGTAAGTGTTATAGTGTTGTGTAATTTGTAGTGGTTTATTAATAAAGTGGTTACCGTGTATTCTTCGTGTTTGCAATAATTTATCCGGAACCCCCAGCTCGTAACAATAGCATACACAGCATGGTCCAAAGAATAATCTGTAAATGTCTGACACAGATTAAAGAGTTCATAAAAATAATACTTAAGAGTTAGAAATATATATGGGTTATTTAAGTCCTTAGGAACAGTTATGAATGTCAAATGAAGCGACCACTGGTTCGGTCTGCAGTTTTCTGCTGAGAAGAATCCAGCAAGAAACACAGATCACTAGTATTACAAATTTTGACTTTGACCTGGGGCCTTATTTGGCTTATTTTGATATGCGCCAATTCTATCGTGTTTCGATAGTAGTTTGCTGCATGTTGGGCATTATACTATCCAAATAAATAATAGATACCATTATAGTTTTCTTAAAACATCATCATCAGCTCATTAAACGTCCCCACCGAGGGGCACGAGCCTACCCGTATAGGGTGATTAGGCCTTAGTCGTCCACGCGGGCCCAGCGCGGATTGGACGACTTCACACACAACCTTCGAATCTCTTCGCAGGCGTGCATGAAGGTTTCCTCGCGATGTTTTCCTTCACCGTAAGATCGTCGGATAACGTACATATATTTTCGAAAATTCGAAAACACATTGGTACATGTCGGGATTTGAACCTCAGCCCTCCCGGCAGGAAAGCAACAGTCCACACCATTGCGCCACCGACGTTCTTAAAACATGTCAAGGACTATTTATTGAGTCTTTTTGAAAATATCTACTGACATATACACAGCACCATCTAGCCCCAAGTTAAGCGTGAAGCCTTTAGTGTAAGTACTAAACAACGAATAAACATACATATAGGGGCACAAGTCTACCCGTAAAGGGTATGTGCATTAGTCGTCCACGCGGGCCCAATGCGGATTGGCCGACTTCACGCACAACCTTTGAATCTCTTCGCAGAAAGCAGCCAAAGTGACAGCATTATCCGGCGCTATCATTAGACCCTCCAGCGTGCAGCTGGAAGGGCACGCCGAGCTTGTGCCCGATATCGTGCCTGATATCGTTATCAGATAGGCCACTGTTTGGGCTGAACTACAAAAGACAATCAATGCCCTGACGACCAAAAAGCCCCATTTAGCCAGATTTTCCATGCTGCAGCCAGGCTGCGTCCGAGCTTATTCAAAGACAGCTCCATATCGGCCACGACAGCTCATGCCAAGGTGGTAAACTTTCCGAAAGGGGGACAAAGGGAACCGGTATACTCGTTTACCTTTGCAAGCCATATATTTAGTATCGCTATCTTGGACCTTCCTAAAAAACAAGGAGCACCCCTTACCATCGGTCACTTCATAAGATATGTTTGTTTTGAGGGAAATCGCGACCCGACTCCTAAAACGTTCGTCACACTCACACACATACGGGAATAAAACTCATAAAGCACACTGGAAATAGTGTTTACTTTGCCGAACTTTAAGCGGCGAATGAAAGAAGTTCCGTTTGTTTTAAGATACAAATAATTCACTTGTACCGGACTTCCTCGGGTTTTCTACCTTGTGTTGTTTGAGTCCTTTTCGTATTTTGCTTGTTACTTTTTTTCTCTGAGTAGATGAAATGGTTGATAATAATTAACTATGATTCCATGATTCTGGAACCTTTGGTTTACGCAGAGACGTTGCAAGTCTTTGTGTTTTTAACCGTTTATATAATGGGAGTGTTCCAAAGAATTGTTCGTCTTATGCCAGCTGCTGCGTTTCATCATCGGACTACCCGCTATAAGATAAAATTTCATCCTCATGATCTTGATGGTTGGCGTTCCACAACCGTTCGATTTATGAGCAACTTTCTTTTCCACGCACACTGTTTTTATGGAACGACCTCCCAGCAGCAGTATTCCTTGAATGATATGACATTGGAACCTTCAAGAATAGAGCGTATTCCTTCCTAAAGTCAAGCAACGCACCGGTGACACTTCTGGGGTCTCCGAAAGGGCAGAGATGATCACTTTCCATCAGGTAACTCTCTGGCTCGTTTGCTCCTTAAAAAAAATCAAGGGGCACCTTAAAGCGTCGGTCCTGGATGCAATCTTCGTATTTTAGTTATTATCATCCACCAATTCGCATTATACCTACGTGGTGGGCTCCGGACCAATCTATCCATAGCCGTGCGGGAAGGCCTGTGCCTTACAGTGGATCCTTATAGGCTGATGATATAGGACCAAACTCCCTTTGGGTTTCGGTCTCCGCAACCTCACTCACCTTAATGGGTGAAACATTATTACAGTTTTTGTCATCATCATTACAACCTAATATATCTTAATCAAACAGTAGGCGGATTACAGATTCATCATCAGACTAAAACATTCCAATGAAGGGCATAGGCCTTCCCGCACAACAAAGCTTTGAGAAGGTTTAAGCTACAGGCTGATGATGGTGCGAAACAATAAAATCATTATAACAGCTTTATATGTCCAGTGCTGAACGAAAGCCTCCCCTAATGATTTCCACGTGGACCGATCCCTAGCAGTTGACATCCATCTGCGACCCGCCACCTTAACCAGGTCATTTTAACCTTACAAAAAATAATTGAACGTCGAAATACAACAAAAAACAAAAGATACAAATAAAAGAAATACAGCAAACCGGAAGTATGATAAATGAAAAAGGGCTTCAGTGTATTAACACATGAAATATATCGTACCATATTAAAATCCCATAAAAGCTGTTGAAAGATAACATTATTAGAACAAGTACGCCACAGACCGCAGATGTAATACAATTGACAGAGGCACAATCGTGCAGGAAGCGAGGGATGTGACGGTAGTGGTGGGACACAAGTCATTATATCGATAGAACAAAAACTGATGTTTGTCTTCTTACCGAGTAGGTATATATCGATGAATTTGATATCGTAGATACTCGCGCGATTCGTTAACACCCATACAAGTAAAACAACTATCGAAATGGTCGATAATCGAATATGTGATTAGGCATGTCAAGCCGCTATTACATCAGTTTGGTAGTCGTGATTTTGCATTCGTATAGCCTGGTAGGCCTGGGCCTGGGATATCGATTTTTGAGATTGAGGCTAATGAGCCGGTGAAATAACAAGGAAATAACAAGGAAAGCAATGGCTTTGTTTTATTCATTAAACTTTCTCAGTCCATCATTCAGAGCGGGTACCGGCCACAAACTCCTCAACAGTATGTCTTAAGAGCTGACCTGCCTGCCTGGGCATAGCCAATATTTCTTACACCAATTCGTGAGCTACTTTTCGGTGTCTTACCTAGTGAGCTTGACCGTACTGATGGCTGCAGACAGTTGCATGAAGAATAGAGAATAAACATTTACTTATTTTATATACATAAGTGCTTTTTGTAAGTCTAATCTGATTAAATGGATTTTGACTTTGACTGTCCCGAAAATATGCTCGTATTCACCTAAAACTGGGGAAGTGTCTAGATAGAAATAAAAAAATATTTATTTATCGATAAATTCTCCACAAACGTTATCTCACCCCTAAAAGTAACCCGTTTAGCAACATAGGTAGAACGAGGCCGCACCGCGGAAATCAAACAATCGACAAAGCGTTACCGTTTCTTCTGTCCCCCTCACACGCGGTGGGTGCGAACAATACAACGGGAAAACGTAATAAATAAATTGAATCCGCGATTGGTTTATGAGCAAACCGGGGCTGATGGGTGATTGTGCAAACGAAGGGAACGCACCTGTTAACTGATAATTTTGTCCTTATTTGTTGACAGATGTAATTGTTGGTTGTTGTGTAACTATTATACATATACGTCGGTGGCTCAATGGTGTGGACTGTTGCCCTCCTACCGGGAGGGTTGAGGTTCAAATCCCGACATGTACCAATGAGATTTCGAATTTTCGAAAATATATAACTAAATTTCAAATTTTCGGAAATATACGTTATCCGACGCTCTTACGGTACGGTGAAGGAAAACATCGTGGGGAAACCTGCACGCGCCTGCGAAGAGATTCAAAGGATGTGCGTGACCTACCCAAACGACTCAGTATTGAGTCCATTACCTTAGAAAAACCGTGTATGTATGCTAGCATTCTTCTTTACTCAATATTCTTCTATAGATCTGCTAATAGTTACCATCATCATCAGCTCATTAAACGTCCCCACCGAGGGGCACGAGCCTACCCGTATAGGGTGATTAGCCCTTAGTCGTCCACGCGGGCCCAGTGCATGTTGGACGACTTCACGCACAACCTTTAAATCTTCGCAGGCGTGCATGAAGATTTTCTCACGATGTTCTCCTTCACCGTACGTGCGTCGGATAACGGGTCGGGATTTGAACCTCAGCCCTCCCGGTAGGAGGGCAACAGTCCACACCATTGAGCCACAGACGCTCTCCATAACATTTATAACCTTTATAACATTGTAAGGTAAAATATTATAGAACTCGTGTTTTGTTGGCCGTCCAGTGGTTTGCTTGTAAATGAATTCCCGAGCGCTGTTCAAACGTTTTTCTTGCAAAGAGTGAGCGTAGCTGACCCAGAGGCAATTTGCCGGCATCCGACGCCACAGACTTACTATTTTTCATGCTATAAATAAGCGACTGCAAATGTTCTGTATTTTTTTTACATATATAGCAAGTGCGTCGGTGGCTCAGTGGTGTGGACTGTCGCTTTCCTACCGGGAGGGCTGAGGTTCAAATCCCGACAAGTACCAATGTATTTTCGAATTTTCGAATAATATATGTACGTTATCCGACGCTCTTACGGTGAAGGAAAACATCGTGAGGAAACCTTCATGCACGCCTACGAAGAGATTCGAAGGTTGTGTGTGAAGTCGTCCAATCCGCACTGGGCCCGCGTGGACGACTAAGGCCTAATCACCCTATACGGGTAGGCTCGTGCCCCTCGGTGGGGACGTTTAATGAGCTGATGATGATGATGATGATATTGCAAGTCTCTCATTATCCATGGGCGGCAGTTTTCACTTTCTATCAGGTGATCTTTTTTTTTGTTGGGCCACACCCAATCTCTAAATCACTATGCGGGAGGGCCTGTGTTCGCTGTGGGTCGATAAAGGCTGATGATGTGAGCCGTCAAGAATGCGGCCATGGTATGTGGGAACTGGCGCTTATGGTACTCTTGTGGTACCAGAAAAGGGAAAGTTCACCAGTTGCTGATATTATATGTACGTTATCCGACGGTGAAGGAAAGCATCGTGAGGAAACCTGCGCATGCAAGCAAAGAAAGTCAAAGTTTGTGCGTGAAGTCGGCCAATCTGCACTGGGCCCGCGTGATCGACTAAGGTCTATACACCCTGTACGGGTAGGCTCGTTCCCCTCGTGAGCTGATGATGATGATGAATTGATTAAGGGACGATCACATGTAGCACTGCGGTGGTACCGAGTTTACCACCTAGTAAGTTATAGTGGGGGTATATTGCGTAATCTTCTGCAATTACTGTGTATATTGACAATTAATTGAACGTTAATCTCCATATACTATCCATTCTACATCACAATGTGTTGCATCCGTTGAAGGCATTAGATAATGCGTGAATTACAACTTAGTTATCTCGCATCAAATGATGGACGGCTGTGTGAGCTACTTATTGTTATGTTAAACTGTTGACAGCACGTTAGGGTTTCATAATCACCACCTCATTAAACGTCCCCACCGAGGGCATGAGCCTACCGTATACGGTGATTAGGCCTTAGTCGTCCACGCGGGCCCAGTGCGGGTTGGGCGACTTCACGCATAATTTTTGAGTCTCTTTGCAGGCGTGCGCTGGTTTTCATCACGATGTTTTCCTTCACCGTAAGACGTTAGGGCTTATGTTAACTGTATTACGGTAGCTACCATAATGATAATAAATATATCGCTTTTGATACTGAATGAAAACAATATGGACTGTCAAAACTTGTGTAAAATTGAGTCATCATCATCAGCTCATTAAACGTCCCCACCGAGGGGCACGAGCCTACCCGTATAGGGTGTGCAGGCCTTAGTCGTCCACGCGGGCCAGTGCGGATTGGACGACTTCACACACAACCTTCGAATCTCTTCGCAGGCGTGCATGAAGGTTTCCTCACGATGTTTTCCTTCACCGTAAGAGCGTCGGATAACGTACATATATTTTTCAAAATTCGAAATACATTGGTACGTGTCGGGATTTGAACCTCAGCCCTCCCGGTAGGAAGGCGACAGTCCACACCACTGAGCCACCGACGCTCTCAGACGTTAGGGCTTATGTTAACTGTATTACGGCAGCTATCATAATGATAATAAATATACCGCTTTTGATACTGAATGAAAACAATATGGACTGTCAAAACTTGTGTAAAATAATGAGTAACCCCAGTTTAGTACGCGTTTCAATACACCAAGATAATTATTAAAAATAACTGAGTTTAATTAAATTAATTTTGTTTTATACTCATACACTAATTCAGTTGTCAATACAAAAGTAGGTCAAACTGAGACTCTTTTGAAATCGGTTATATTTAATGTTTATATTTGATGGGAAGAGCGTCGGTGGCTAAAAGGAGGTAACACAATTCGACCATATATAATTAGCTATATCATCTATTAAAGACGAAAGTCTTTGAGCAATGCGTCCTACCCGTGCTAACATACGCAGCTGAGACATGGACACTGACTGCGGGATTGGTTCACAAGTTCAAAGTCACTCAACGCGCAATGGAGCGAGCTATGCTTGGAGTCTCTCTTAGGGATAAGATTAGAAATGATTTAATCCGTAAGAGAACTAAAGTTACCGACATAGCCCCCGGATCAGCAAGTTGAAGTGGCAGTGGCTGGTCACGTATGTCGCAGAACCGATGGCCGTTGGAGCAGACGAGTTCTAGAGTGGAGACCGCGTCTTGGCAAGCGTAGCGTAGGACGCCTCCGGCCCGATGGACCGACGAGTTGCAAAAGGTCGCTGGTGGAAGCTGGATGAGAAAGGCGGAGGACCGGGATGTCTGGCGCAAAATGGGGGAGACCTGTCCAGCAGTGGACTGCAATAGGTTGAAGAGAGATCTATTAATTTTTTGATGGTCCAGCCTGCAATAAATTTCTATGTCCATAGTATTAAAAAAATACATCGGCAAGGGGTTAATTACCATCAAATGTGCCATTTTTTGATTTACCTCTTATATCATTAAAAAGTTGCAAGTCGGTGGCGCCGCACTAGACATTAGTTGGATGAAAGCAGTTACCGTTGTATTACTCGCAAGTTTCTGAAGTTGACGCATTTCCTCCTTGAGCTATGTTGCGGAGGTTTTACAAGTGTCTATCTTTGATAGTTTTATGGGGTTTGAAAAGTTAAAATTTGCCTGAGAAATCTTTTTGACATGAGATTTCTTGTATTCGATTCTGTGTTAAATATTACACATAATTCACTGATGAAATAAATAATCGTAACTGTCATTAATTTATGACGCTGTTTTTATGATCTTGTGTAAAAAAAATTGCTACACTTTTTATGTTACTTAGTGTATAGGACGGTCAGGACGCTGACCTGGTAGTAAGTGATACGCCTGACCATGACAGAGCGGCATTGAAGGAGACCAAAAACTGATAAACAGTTATTATTCTCCATCAATGCCGCACTGCGCCCGTCACCCGAGACAACAGATGTTAGCTCTCTACCCGGTAATGTGACTAGCTACAGTGCACTCATTCCGAATTATAGGGTGTTAAGGCCTCAGTCGTCCACGCGGGCCTAGAGCGGGACGACTTCACGGACAACCTTTGAATCTCTTCGCAGGTGTGCGCAGGTTTCCTCACGATGTTTTCCTTCATCGTAAGAGCGTCTAAAATTCAAAAACACATTGGTACGTGGCGGGATTCGAACCTCAGCCCTCCCGGTAAGAGGGCAACAGTCCACACCATTGAGCCACCGACGCTCTAAAATAATATCGATACGTCTATATTGAGCTGCATACATACTACAGGTTTCTTCACGATTAAAGCATTGCAAGTGACGTCACAATCCTGATAGTCGAAGGAAATGACGTATCACAATCGTTGGCTTACGGGATTGTTTTATTTGCATTGTGCCGCTCTTCGGGGAGTGAGCTGTCTTTGAGCGACTTGGATGAGGGGAGGATGTGCTGATAACTGAATTTGGGGTGGCAAAGGTTACTAAGATTAAAGCGTCGGTGGCTCAATGGAGTGGACCGTTGCCCTACCGGGAGGGCTGAGGTTTAAATCCTGGCACGTACCAATTTTCGAATTTTCGAAAAATAAATGTACGTTATCTCGCGCAAAATGGGGGAGACCTATGTCCAGCAGTAGACTGCGATAGGTTGAAGAGAAAGAGAATCTTTATATATATAAAAATTTCGTGTCACGTGTTTGTCCGCAATGGACTCCTAAACCGATTTTAAATTTGATTTGCATTCCGTGTGCATTTTGATCCAACTTGAAAGATAGGATAGCTTACATCTCAATTTATAGTCACAATATTATTTTATTGCAAATTATTTGTCTATTAAAGAAAATTATTTGTCATTATTACAATTATCTGTTGACTGGGTTCAGTAAGTATTCAATAGATGGCGCTATGTTAAAAATACAAACGTCATAGATGATAGTAATAGGATAACCACCACGTGTTTCTGAGGCTAAGGTATAACCTAAATGAGGGAGGGGATCCTTTTTTGGAAATGGACTCCAAAATCTTTAAACTTGGGCGGAGGATTCCTATGTATAGTGATATATATGTATACATATTTTTTTTAAAGTTTAAACAGTTTACAAGGTAGAAAGCTAAAAATGAGTGTGATGGCTATTTGTCATGAACAATCTTGCATATTGAAGTTTTTGCAAATCGGCCCTTAAAGCCTTAAAAAGAAAAAGAAGAAGCAGTGTTGCAATGTTAAAATTATTCTGTTTTCGTTACCAGGAAAGTGGAACGGAATAATTTTGTTATCGCGAATTTAACGCGGGCGAAGCCGCGGGCAAAAACTAGTATATATATATGTTCGTTATCCGACACTTTTACGGTGAAGGGAAACATCGTGACCTGCGCACGCCTGCAAGAGATTCAAAGGTTGTTGCGCTTCAAGTCGTCCAACCCGCACTGGGCCCGCGCTGACGACTAAGGCCTAATCACCCTATAGGGTAGGCTCGTGACCTCGGTGGGGACGTTTAATGAGCTGATGATGAAAGGTTACTGAATGTTTTATTGTTGAGTCGTCCAGGTAGGTACCACCGGATCACAGCTTACTAAAAGACATAACTACAACGGTAGGAGAAATAAAGCGTACTACATAGTATATATTATTTAATCTGTGGTACTACATAGCTACATACATACGTAATACATAGCTACATAGATGGCCTTATACGCGGAATATACCTTATATGAGGAAAGCGGAGGTCCGCAATATCTGGCGCAAAATGGGGAAGACCTATGTCCGGCAGTGGACTGTGATAGGTTGAAGACAGAGAGAGAGACCTTACACGCACGCTAAGTGGCGTGCACAGAGATTATGAGTAGGGTATTCAAATTGAGTGACATTTATCGGAATAACAATAAATAATTTACATTTTTACTAAATGAAGTTTCGTTGTTGACAGAAGTTCGCCTATAGTTTCAAATCTCTAGAGGAAAATGGGCGACTAACAATGATATTCTGTATATATAAAGGTAGATACGCGATCCGTCGCTCAAAAACGAACCGCCAAAAAGAATGCAGTTGTAGGCTCTTTGTTTAGGTAAATGTACGCTCATTCTCAATATGTGTATGTGTGCTGTCGCTGCATTCGGAACATTTTTTTCGATTGTTTTGTGAGCATATCACGAATCCATATTTTTTACATCATTGGTCGATAAGCGACATAAGTCATCATCATCAGCTCATTAAACGTCCCCACCGAGGGGCACGAGTCTACCCGTATAGGGTGGCCGACTTCACGCACAACCGTCGAATCTCTTCACTGGCGTGCGCAGGTCTCCTCACGATGTTTTCTTTCACCGTAAGAGCGTCAGATGACATACATATATATATTTTTATTTTTCGAAAATTCGAAAACACTTTGGTACGTGGCGGGATTTGAATCTCAGCCCTCCCGGTAGGAGGGTGACAGTCCACGCAATTGAGCTACCGACGCTCTTAAAAAAAAGTGGAAATCATGTAATATATTGTCGATTTGCCGGGTTGTCTGGACGCACAGGGTATGCACTGTTTATTTGCATATAAGGAGTGTACACGCGCGATACACGCACGGTATGGGGTTGAGGCCAAACCACAGACATCCGAATATACAATTAGGCTGGACAAGCCGCCAAGTTTATAGGCAGTCCCAGTGTCGCAATTTCTTTTCGGTTCTTACTTGTGAAAAGTTATTATATTTCTGGTAAATTTACTGATTCATTGCGATGATGCATGTTACAATTGCACAGGATGGCATTTGGGAAAAAACGGTAATTTCTTCTAATATTCGTGCGTCTTGACTCGTCTCACAGAGCGTAAACTGGCAGCCAGTGTCTGCTCGTTGAAGTTACATTTGTCGCACTTAAAAACCGGCCTTGCCCATCTCCTGTATTGGGAAATCTGTGGCCAAACAAACCAATGGACACTATCCAACAGACGCAGGCACAAATCGGAGATATTCAATTCGACAAACATCCCGATCCGCATTCAAATATGCAGCGGTCGCGAGATGGTTTTGAAAAATGTGTCATATTCGTGTTGAAATTATTTTTACAGTTTTGTTTTAGAGTTCCGTAGCTACATTTGGCTACGAAACCCAAACTGCTTTTTTGCCATTACAAAAAACGGAATCCTTAGAGATTTGTCAAGCTGTATGTCTGTCTATTCGTATGTCACACCTTATTTCTCTGAAACACTACACTATTCAAACAGAGTGACAAAAACTTTAAAAAAATTTTTGGATACCCCATACAATGAACTGAAACAATTTTTTTTTCATCGTACCCCAGTGTGGGTATCAATGTTGTAGATCTTGAAAAATGGTATAATAAATAACGCCCTGACCGACCTGTGCACTTTATAACATAAAAAAAAGCAATGCTCCAGCGCCCGTCACCCGAACGAGAGAGTCCTTTATAACCGGTAATTTCACTAGCTACAGTCCCTCATCCCGAAACACAGAAGTGCAAAACACTCCTCTTTCACAGAAGATAACTGGCACTGCTGAGTATCTCCTAGACATCAGTGACGGGTCTATCTACTAAACTATTGTATTGTGAAGCCTTCTTTAATTAGTAAAACTAGAAAATTTAAAAATTCTACACAAAAGCTACACAGAACAGGGTATTGAGGCTTCAGGTCTATTCAGATTTCAAGTACGCTGTGATTCAAGACCTCTCATCCAATAATCTTTTGTGAACGCTACTCGATTGGAATTGTATAGCAAAATATTTCAAAACATATGGATACTGCAGCTTAAATCGGGCTTGGTGAATAAATATCCACTGACATTCACACAGCGCTATTCTAGCAGCTTGTACAACGTATAACATATTTATACTTTTTTATAATATAATATAATTTAGTACACGCACACAATGCTGTGATAGGGCATTTGTGGACTACGAGAAAGCCTTCGACTCCGTCGAAACCTGGGCTGTTCTGGAGGCTCTGCAGCGATGCGGTATCGACTGGCATATATCGAGGTGATGAAGTGTCTCTCCAACACAGCGACGATGACCGTTCAGATCCAAGACCAGCGGACAAGACCCATCCAATTGCGTCGTGGTGTGAGACAGGGGGATGTAATATCCCCGAAACTGTTCACAAACGCATTGAGGATGTCTTCAAGACCCTGACTGGTCTGAACGAGGCGTCAACGTCAATGGAGAGTTATTTCTCATCTTCGTTTTGCTGACGATATCGTCATCGTGGCAGAGTCATCGGAAGAGCTTGCGGAGATGCTGAACAGCCTTAATGAATCTTCCCGACGAGTTGGGCTTGGCATGAATTTGGACAAGACAAAAGTCATGTTCAACAGTCGTGTCATGCCACAACCGATATGCGTCGATGGCGTCCGTCTCGAGGTTGTGCAGGAGTATATCTACCTGGGCCAAACCATCCAACTTGGCCGGCATAACTTCGAGAAGGAGGCTAGTAGGAGGTTCAGTTGGGCTGGGCGGCATTCGGTAAGCTACGTCATGTCTTAACGTCAACTATTCCGCAATGCTTAAAGACGAAAGTCTTTGAGCAATGCGTCCTACCCGTGCTANGAACCCTCCTACTAGCCTCCTTCTCGAAGTTATGCCGCCAAGTTGGATGGTTTGGCCCAGGTAGATATACTCCTGCACAACCTCGAGACGGACGCCATCGACGCATATCGGTTGTGGCATGACACGACTGTTGAACATGACTTTCGTCTTGTCCAAATTCATGCCAAGCCCAACTCGTCGGGAAGATTCATTTAGGCTGTTCAGCATCTCCGCAAGCTCTTCCGATGACTCTGCCACGATGACGATATCGTCAGCAAACGAAGATGAGAAATATATCTCCATTGACGTTGACGCCTCGTTCACACCAGTCCAGGGTCTTGAAGACACTCCAATGCGTTTGTGAACAGTTTCGGGGATATTACATCCCCCTGTCTCACACCACGACGCAATTGGATGGGTCTTGTCCGCTGGTCTTGGATCTGAACGGTCATCGTCGCTGCGTTGGAGAGACACTTCATCACCTCGATATATCAGTCGATACCGCATCGCTGCAGAGCCTCCAGAACCAGCCCAGGTTTCGACGGAGTCGAAGGCTTTCTCGTAGTCCACAAATGCCATACACAGCGGCTGGTTATACTCTTCGGTCTTCTGTATAAGCTGCCGAACAGTATGGATGTGGTCCACGGTGCTGTAGCCTTTTCGAAACCCAGCCTGCTCCGGTGGTTGGAATTCGTCAAGTCTAACATTTACCAAAAAAAATTTAAATACTATGTATGTACTCATTATAAAAAAAAATTTGAGGTATAAACAGTTATTTAATCTACTCGTTTCTAAACACGTACCTAAAATTACAGTCAGATAAAAGTTATAAACTTAACAAAACAACTTCCTTTAACATTTCCATTTCTATATATTTTTTTTAAATAAAATATTCATCAGCAATCACGCCGGGATCACCATGTGCCAAGAAAGTTTATGAGGGAAAAAGAGAAAATGATGATAGAAATGATTACTTGTTTTATAAAGAAGTATTGATTTAAGAAAATTTATAATGTGAATGTTATAATGGTACAAGGTACAATATAGGGTGACACATCCTTTATTTGGTCATGGTGGAGACGAGCTTCTCTCCGTGAAAATAGTTGGAAATCTTTGATCTTAAAATCTTATTGCGTAATGATTAGAATGTGCAAGGAAATAAAATGTACCAAATAATTTTATAAAGGGACCTGCAGGCCCAAGAGTGAATATTACCCAAATGAGGTAAAATGTACCAAGTATGAGAATAAAAGAATATTGTGATAAGTTTGTTGTGCCCAGAATGATTTATGGAGGAAAAATAGAAAGAAATGTGTTATTTTAAAGAGAAGAAAAGTGCTGATTGAAATTGTATTTAAAAGGTTAATAGAGAAACAGAAATGGTAGGTAAGGAAGATGTGTTTTTTTTTAATGTGTGAAATTTTAAGTCACAATCAGTGTGATTTTTATACATACGTACTTAAAGATGCAAGCAATTAAATTACGAAAAAAATAGTAATTTTATTTTAAGTAATATTATAGATAGCTAATTTATAAATTAGCTATATATAATATAAATTAGCTATATATCGCCTTTACATTCTTGGCGACTTTAACGCTAGAGTTGGTCAGGATGCCACCGCTTGGCCTAACTGTCTCGGTAATCATGGTATAGGCAAGATTAATGAAAATGGCCAACGCCTGTGGAGTTTTGCTCTAATGAATCATTGTGTGTCACCACACATATTTTCGAGGGAAATTGTCTATAAAGTATCTTGGAAACATCCTCGATCGGGACACTGGCATCAGTTAGACTTAATTCTAACTAAAGATCAGTCTGCGTGAAACTCTGCATGCAAGGACCTTTCAGAGCGCCGAATGTGATACTGATCATTCGCTCGTAGTATCACAAATAGCATTTACCCTTAAGAAAATCCACGCCTCTAGACCACCTGGAAAAAAAAAGTTAGATTTGCAAGTGATCAAGAACACCGAAAAAGCTCAAACATTTAAACAATTGTTGTGTAACGAAATCGCGTCTTGGGACCCGGACGCATCTCTTGAGGAGGAGTGGAGTAAGATTAAGGGTGTCCTCACCGATACTGCAGGCAAGACTTTCGGCCATCAGAAAACTAAATTTCGGGATTGGTTCACTGAGAACATTGACGAATTCCAGCCCCTCCTTGATGCGAAGCGTCAATCTACCTTGAATTACCGTTTCAACCCATCGCCGAATGCACTCAAGAGCTTGCAGGGCTAAAGCTGCGTTGCAACGCAGCGCTCGATTCTTTGCCAATTCCTATTGGCGTAATCTTTGCCAGGGTATTCAGTCTTGCGCGGAGAAAGGTGACTACAATGGCATGTACTCGGGAATAAAACAAGTTTTGGGACCTATTCATAAAAACCCGCTCTACTTAAAGATGCAAATGGAGTTATAATAACGGATAATCGTCTCCAGCTTCAGCGTTGGTGGAGCATTACTCCAGTCTTTATTCGCACGCAACTAATATCCTACCGAAGCTTTAGCAGATATTTCAGGACTGGACGTTGCAACAGAATTGGATACTCCACCAACACTTGCAGAGTTTCGAGTTGCAGTTACTCAAATGAAAACCAGAAGAGTCCGGGCGGTGACTGCATCTACCCTGAAATCGTGAAGCTCGACTGTGTTTCCGATGCTGTATAACTTTTTGATAAAATGCTGGAATGCAGGCACTGTACCTCATGATATGCGTGACGCTAGTATTGTCACTTTATACAAAGGGAAGGGAGATCGTGGGGATTGTAACAGTTACCGCGGAATTTCTCTACTAAGCATTGTCGGAAAACTCTTTGCGAGAGTAGTCCTTAACAAATTACAATATTTGGCGAACCGCGTGTATCCAGAAAGCCAGTGTGGATTTCGTCCCAACAGGTCAACGACTGATATGTTATTCTCACTTCGTCAGTTACAAGAAAAGTGTAGAGAACAGAATACACCACTTTTCATAGCATTTGTGGATCTGAACAAGGCGTTTGATACCGTAAGTCGACAGGGACTCTATAGGTCGCTGGAACTTATTGGATGCCCTCCGAAACTTCTAAGCATCATAAAGTCTTTTCACGCAGATATGAAAGGAAGTATCATTTTTGACGGTCACATGTCAGACCCCTTCTATGTTCGTCACGGCGTCAGACAAGGTTGCGTGCTTGCTCCGACTTTGTTTGGCATATTTTTCTCCTTGCTTTTGGATGGGGCATTTGGTCATGTTCAACAAGGTATCCATTTGCATACACGTTCTGATGGAAGACTGTTTAATCTCTCGCTGCTAAGATCTAAGCGCCATCGTTCGGATCTTTTTAAATAACCTTTTATACGCAGATGCTGCCTTTGTAGCCGACTCAAATCAAGAGCTCCAAGCTATGATTGACAATTCGCACGTGCATGTGAGTTGTTTTCAATGAATATTAACGCCAAGAAGACCGTTGTGTTAGCACAGGGCGTTACAGAGCCCCCGTCCATATTTTTGGGTGGTATGCCCCTCGAGGTCGTGGACAAGTTTGTGTATTTGGGATCGGCTGTGTCGAACAATCTCTCGCTCGATGTAGAGATCGATATTCGTATCGGCAAGGCAGCCACGATGTTTGGAAGACTGCGTGAAAGAGTATGGGACAACAAGTACCTAACTGCTAAGACGAAAGTTCTTGTCTATCAGACGTGTATCCTCAGCATATTACTTTACGGAGCTGAAACATGGACCTCCTACGCAAAGCAAGAAAGACGTCTTAACACTTTCCATATGCGTTGCCTCCGTAATATCCTCGGTATCTCATGGTCAGACAAGGTCACCAACGAGCGTGTTCTCGTGACTGCCAATTTATGTAGTGTCACTGCCATGCTCAAACAGAAGCGACTAAAGTGGTTGGGCCACGTACACCGAATGGAACCATCTCGTTTGCCCAGACAAATACTGCTCGGTGTTATCGCTGACGCCAAAAGAACTGTTGGGCGGCCCCTTCTCCGCTTTAAAGACTGTGTCAAGCGCGATATGACCGCGTTTGATATTGATCCCATGGGCTGGGAAGAACTGGCCGAAGACAGGTCAAAGTGGAGAAAATCCCTTAAGGACGGGCAGAAATGCCACGATCAAGCTTGGTTCGGGAAGCTGGCAAATAAAAGGACAAAAAGACACCACAATGCCGAAAATCCATCTGTGACACAACATATTTGCGCCAAATGTGATCGTGTGTGTCGTTCCCGAATCGGCTTATATAGTCACGAAAAGAGGTGTCTTTCGTAGACAATGTTTAGATCGTCTGCAACAGACGTAAAGGCCAATATATATATATAATAATATTATAGATAGCTAATTTCAAATATTTATTTAATTATTTATTTATTCATTTATTTCAGATAACTTTGATCCATTATTTGTTAGTAACAATATTTTACTTAGCTCTACTGTTAGTCCAAATTAATAATATATTTTTAAAGTTTTAATTAATTAATTAACATAAAATATTTGTTCTGCGTGGGGTTGTTAGGGCATGATCCAGTGTCGCTCAGC
This sequence comes from Leucinodes orbonalis, assembly GCA_019425675.1. Classification (NCBI taxonomy): domain Eukaryota; kingdom Metazoa; phylum Arthropoda; class Insecta; order Lepidoptera; family Crambidae; genus Leucinodes; species Leucinodes orbonalis. The sequence continues at coordinate 29,313 of PQWD01012375.1, forward strand.
TCACTATCCCACCTTCCGGTTAACACCCTTAGAATACTGTTGGGACTGCAAGCATTCTGTTTTTTATTGAAGTAATTTTTTTCCTTAATACTGCATGAAAGTCGTGTACGTGAGCATCGGCAAACATGCCAGATGCACTGCAATGTCTTGGCAGTCCCACCAGCACCCGGAACATGTTGTTGTACAGAACCTTCAAAGCGCTTTATGTCTTTTGGGTGTAGCGAACCCACAGGCCGCTTGTGTAAAAAGATTGACAATAGGACTTAAATAGTGAATTCGATAATGAAATTTCGATAATGTCTTAATTATTGATAAAAGTTGTCTCTCATAAAAAAATAGACTGTTCAAAAGAAAAAAATCCAATAAATACGGCAAAAAATATTTATATGGCAACTCTGAAAAGTACCTATTATGGCGGCAAGTCTCATGTTTAATTGGTTGGATGGTATTAAATTACGTTGATTTATTAATCCGCTTGCAAGAACGGTTTCAACGTTGATAAAATATTTCAAATCGAACTTTTTCACAACAACTGGTATCATGAACAATCAATATAACGCTTTGATGGAGCTTAAAACTCACCGAAATCTATTACAACAACCCAATTTATAGAATTAGCAAACGACAATATGGCCGAGCAGTTAAATTTAGTTCCAAATATCGCCGCGGGACTCCTTTCGTGAAACAGACTCTACCATCCAAAGCATTTTCTTTCTTTATCATGCGAGAAACTATGCACAAAATATTAAAGATAAATACTCCTAAGTTACAAAATAAATTAATTAAACTAATTACCTCGTTCAAATCATCGTTATAAAACTATGGTACAACATAATGGAGCACATCACTAAAGCCAGCAAGTCTACTAGGAGCCGCAACGCCAAGGCGCAAGTTCGAGCGCACGTCATAGGATCGAGTACATTACCGTTTTTGTGTCTAATTTACGACTTCGTTCAGTAATGAAAAGAGTAATGAACGTCATATTAAATATGAATTGCAAAACTTTCACGTAGTAAGAAAGAAAGAAAAAAATCTTTATTTAAATAAATCTGTTACAGATACTTTTGAATCGTCAATTGTAATTATTATCATATTTTTTGTGACTCTACCACCGGTTCGGAATTAGTAGGATCTTCGAGAAGAGCCGGCAAGAAACTCGAGTCACTCTTTTAATATCAGTGGTTACAGTTTTGTCATTTACCTACACATAGCTTTACAGTATTTTTTTACAATGATTTTGTAACTGGAACACTAAGTGCAAGACCACACATCTTTATCCGATAAATATTCTTCTATTGTATAGTAACCTTTTTTCATGAGGGTTTTTTAATCTTTAATTTAAACTCGTGAAAAGTAAGTAACTGGTAAAAAGTAGGTAACTTTAAGAATTTTAAAGATATTTCATTAAATACCAAAAATAAGTGGTAGTTACAGGTGGTATGTGATCCTTGATATATACATTATTGTAGTTCTTAGGTTTTTAGAAATAACTACTCGACAACTCGGAATTTTGCAAATAAACACGAGAACATCACAGAACGACAGTGGACGAGCGAGTAATGGCCAAAACTGGCAATGTCATCGTTTTGAGCATATTGCGCGGACACGCGCCACGCCCCCTCACCAAATCTCCCTTTAGTGTATTTCACTTCGACCTGACAGAATATTAGCATGTTGCATACATTGGTGAGGTCACCAAATATCGTTTCTTTTGCAACCGACTGCGTACAATGAAAGTTATCCTAGTGTAAACTGAAATCACGTAGTTAAATATTAAAACTGTACTGGGATAAAATTAAAAAAATATATTTATTTTTTATAGAAATGAGATTGCGAGCCTGACTACGCTGTTTCATCTTCTGACGCCTACGAACCGTCATAGCGACACCACGCCGCGTAGCAATAAAAAAATATCTCATTTGTCTGTGATTACACCACTCAAGCTAAAACAAAATAATTCGAACTTAACAAAACTTAATAGTGTACGCAANGCGTGGCGTCCCGGACGTAGCGAGGTCGGCCGCGTCCCGGGTGGGACGGACAAGGGGTCGCTGTGCGGGTACCTTGTAGTAGAGCGGGGCACGTAGCGGGCGGGCGTGGCGTCCCGGACGTAGGCGAGGTCGGCCGCGTCCCGGGTGGACGGACAGGGGTCGCTGTGCGGGTACCTTGTAGTAGAGCGGGGGCACGTAGCGGGCGGGCGTGGCGTCCCGGACGTAGGCGAGGTCGGCCGCGTCCCGGGTGGACGGACAGGGGTCGCTGGTGCGGGTACCTTGTAGTAGAGCGGGGCACGTAGCGGGCGGGTGGCGTCCCGGACGTAGCGAGGTCGGCCGCGTCCGGTGGGCAGAGCAGGTCGGCGGCCCACGAGGGCGGCGCCCTGCCTGGGACCCTGGTACCCCTCCATGTGCACGCGGTTGCGCTGTCGCCTGCGGGGACACGCGCTATCTCATTGCTAACCATAACCTCATTATACATACAACAAAATCTACTCACATCCTATTCATAGTTGCCATTTTAAATTAATAAAAAGTAACATGAAATATGCAAAAGATTAAGTAAAACAATAGTACTGATCTGTTTCATATATTGGTATAAAACCTTGTAACTTTAAGTAATAAATTTTTTATTTATTACTTTATATGCATTTCTTTAACACAATGCACAAGTGAACACATATATGTGTTCTCGACATCCATAATTAGTTCTTGGTCAGCTGTAACCCATTTTTTTTCTTTAAATTGACTCTATTTACCTCGTTCAATGCTAGATCACCATATACATGCGCAATGTTCTATAAAATTTTTTGAATTGTTTGTTGTTAACACAAGTTATTTTGATAAAAAGTCCAATATATTTAATCTTATTTTAAATTCCATCTGATTAAATCTTTCGATATGAGTAGACACCACTTACTAGTTTAATTATGACCAATAACAGAGTTAAAAGTGTATACAGACCGGTGACGCAGACGGTGACGAACTTGGATCCGAAGTATCCGCTGGAGGCGTGGCGGCAGGCGTTGGGGTGCAGGTTCTGGTAGTGGCCCGCCATGATGCACTCCTGCGCCGACAGAAGTGTGTGTCCACGCCGCTGCAGAACACATTATATGTATTTAACTCAATATACTAGAAAGTTAATAAATAAAATATAAATATGAGTGAAGTCAGCCAATCCGCACCGGGTACGCGTGGTCGACTAAGACCTAATTATCCTTTACGGGTAGGTTCGTGCCCCTTGGTGGGACGTACAATGAGCTGATAATGATGATGACACTAATATTATGAAGGTGATAATTGCGACTGTGTTTGTTACATCTTTACGTGTATGACTGAAGTAATTTAAATATTTGGTGTGGTTAGGTCACACAGCCGACAAATTCAAAATTATACAGATGCTATGAAAAGAGAGTTTCTCATTTTTAATTTTATTCAAAAAATTAAGTAAATTCACACTTTAAGTACAAAATTAACGTTTTAGTTGTGTAATTAGTTAGCGGAGACATCATGATCATAATGTTTAAATCGTAGAACGAATTAATTGTTATATCTCCTGGAGATGTTTCAACAAATATGGATATCTCTTGGAGATGATTCAACAAACTTACCGTATATGTTTAACGGTGCCCTTGGCGACATCGTCAGTGAGTAGGTCGGTGAAGATCCAGCCAATACGTCGCAGGCCGAGGCGCGCGCGATGTCCTCGAGGAGGCGGGCTCGCGCGGGTCCGGCCGCAGCGACACGAGTCGCGGGAGCACTCTGCGGCGGCTCGTAGATGGCTGACACGCGCCCGCGGACCCCCTGCAATACTACATTTATATATATCCACTACATTCACACAGCGCCATCTAGTCCCAACCCACTACATCCTTATCAAGCAACAATCTTAACACTGTGGTAGAATAAATATAAGTATCCACTGACATTCACACACCATCATTAGCCTCGAACTAAGCATTAGATTGTAATATGATACTAAACAACAGAAAACATACTTATATTTAGAAATACCCCAGACCAATACAAACAGACATGTTCATGCACACAATGTGTGTAGTGCCCGGGGATCAAAACCATTCCACCAGATGTGTCGTCGCAAAGTGTTAAGTACTGTGTCGTAGGCATGACTCACCAAGCGGCACGTCGGGATTCGGCTCGTACCGTCCGTAGAGGAAGCCGATGCGCTGGTGTCCGGTGGCGCGCCAGTAGCCGAGGAAGCGGTCGACGAGCGCGGGGTGGTCCACGGCCACGTTGTCCACGAACCGGTACGGCTGCCGGTTCAGCGTCACGGGGCCCGGCTGGCACTTGGAGCAGATGCCGCGCGGCCACGGCGGGTGCTCCTTGCAACCTGACACACCACCACACACAACAATACACTTATATTGGAAAGGCGAAATGTTGCGACTGTGTTTGTTACATTTTCACGACGAAATGACTGAAGTTATTTCAAGATTTGGTATGAAGTTAGGTAACCTGACACACTATATCATACTTTAATACACTCATATTGGAAAGGCAAAACATTCAACTATGTTTCTAACATCTTCACATCTAAATGTTTGAAGTAATTTAAATATTTGGTTAAGTTAGGCAACATAAGCTAACTAATTCGAAATTATACATTATTATGAAAAGACATTTCTCATTCTTGATTGGTCATCAACAATCAAGTAAAGTAAAAATGTTAATTACATAATTAAGAATGTAAGATGCAACATAGTGAATCTGTGAAATTGTATAGTTAGAGTTCCTACATTCTACTTAGTACAACTATATATCTCGCCCTGCTAGACTAACGCCTTCCCTAATGAGGCTGAAACTGGCAGAAAATTGTAGCCGAAGAAACGCAATGGTCAGGGACGAAAAAAACTTGGTACCAAAAAGCTCTGTTTTCATTTATAACCTTTGACTGCAACATGTATACAAATATTTTTGAATATATTGTATTGAATTCAAGGACCAAGACCTTTTTCGTCCCGGGCCCTGCGCAGTTTTTCTGCTTGAATTTTCTGCCAGTTTCAGCCTCATCCTTCCCTAATGACTTTCCACAAATTACTTCAGATAAAAGGTTGACCAGATGCTCCATGTAGGGATGAGGATAGACTTAGGTACCCTAAAATGCAAGTGATGCCACACCAACACCAGGGCATTTGTTGCTACAATATGTAAGTTAACCTTTTATTAATCTACTATCACTGCTAAAATACTGAAAGTAACCATCTACATAAAGTAAGTGGTTTTGCATATACTGACCTGGTTTAATTTTACAGGATATTTCATCCAAACATATGAATTTGCCTGACGTCATTTTTCGTAAGTAGGAATGGAAGGATAAATGCTTGATGTTGTGCTCCTTGAGGTAGCCCTCGTCCCACGGCTCCAACGGCGAACAGTGAACACAGCATCCGTTCGAGTTGTGTCTACATCTGGGGACAAACAAATAGTTTCCTTGTGGTATAAACTATTTCAATTGATCCATAGAAAGCCCGCACCGCATTACTTTGCCCTCTGGTATTACAAATGTACATGGGTGATGGCATCAGTAACCATCTGCTCATTTGTCCACTATCTCAATTATAAATGATCCATACTCTTACAGCATGGCCATTGTGGAAAAAGAAAATCTATTTTATAATATTAAAAAAAACAAATTATTTGTACGCTATAAAGAACAAACATTGGTCACAGACTTAACGACCATATTTAGATTCCAGTAATTAGTTTAATAATACATTGGACATCATGGGTACCAACTTTTTTTTGTCATCTATAGGCTGACATTTGACTGCCATCTCACCTGATGGCAAGTGATGATGCAGCCTAGGATGGATTATGCCTGCCTAGAAACAGCCTATTCACTCTTACCTTGGATGATAAGCATTTATGTATGAAAATATTATATCCTACATGACAGACATTTTAAAACAATATTTATTTTCTAACTTAATTAAAGATATTAATCTGTCTGTGTACCTAATTTAAATAAATATATTTTAACCCATTTTCTGCTTCCAACCCTAATCTAGGCTACTGCCAACAATTTTCTATGGGTTGATTCCAGCCAGCCTAGTATTTATCAAGTAATTGTTATAATACTGAGTTTATTTCAGTAATCTATAATGATATGCCCCATTGCCCATATGCATTCAATGTGGACACAAGCCATAACTACTTTTATATTGTATCAACCCCTGGTAATGTTATTTAAGATAGAGATGCATGGAAAGCAAAAAAGTACTTACAATTTTTCATCTCTTGGTCGCTGAATAGCTCCAGATTGACTATAAAGCAGGATATCCACCTCATCCTCTACAGGCACTTCAGTACGAGTCACGGTAGTGGGTACACTTGAACCACTGGGTTGTGGGGCAACAGAGGGTCCAGGCTGTGCTGGTTCCCCAAATGGTTTATTATTTGTCTGTAAAATAACAAAGAATAACAATCTAATTAATTTTAGTACACAAAAATACAAATAAATAATACAATAAAAATAATATAATTATAAATCAAGAATAATTATGCCCTTCGTTTATTTGTAGCTCTAACTTAACACTTATTATACCGCAAGCATTGAAAATCATATGATTCAATAATGTTAAAGGTAAAACTATGAAAGGAAGTAAAATAATGTACACATTACACCATAGATACCTCAGTACTAGTAGTGGCTTGGTCAAAGAGCACAGCTCCATTAACAGGGCTCAAGTAGAGCATGTCCCCATGTCGGAGGCCGTACTCGCGGATCTGGCGCGACTTGCTAGATGTGATTTCCTCCTTGCGCTGGCGGTCTTTGTGCAGCGCGAACCCAAATGTGCTTAAATGTAGTTCTTCGTACACTCGCTCAAACAGTTGCGCCGTCACGTCGGTGTCCAACACCTCTACGCGAGCAGTGCCTTCTGAAGACTGCACGCGCAGCGTCTGACACAAACAACAATGTTGGACTACATCTACACGACAATAATAATTATACAAAATGCGGACATTTCATTTTTGAAACTTTCTTAAGATGAACAATTAAAGTAATCAAATTCTTTCATTGAACCCAATGAAAGCTAATGAAAAATTACGAGATGTTTGACAACGGTCCTTCATAGATTATGGTTGAGCAAAGGCTTTGCAACAGCGTTTCCACTATGTTGCCGGTGTTCAGAGTACTAGAACAGTTCTGATGTGAAGTATAAATCATTTTTAATAAGTTTACTGCATAATCATATTACCATTTTCTTTGGGTTAGACATTTTTTTATCTAAACTAAAATAACTGCACAACACCAACGGAACACTGACATGACAATAATGACAATCATGACATGCAAAATGACAAGTTTACAAGAAAGTATCGTTTCACAACGGGCATTGTAAATAAAATGAAAAAGACAAAGAAAATATATGCAAAAGTAAGATTTTTGTTTATTAAGAGAAGTTGTAGCCATTTCTTGAAATAGATGTTGTAGCCTTGAAAACTTTTAGTTATTTAAGTAATTTATGTAACAAAAGTAAATAAGAAATTAGATGATTTAATATCTAATTTTGTTATATAGTTCAACAAACTAAAACACCAAATATTTATAATAATCTTTAATAATAATAGCACAACCTGCTGTAATACATATTATGTTATTGTTGTGTCAAGTTTAATCCTTGAACAAAACGTCGTTATCAGCGAGTGAGTAAAAAAAGCAAACGTCAGATTTGATTTTGTCAAGTCAGATACCAGCTGACATCTCTGATAAAATAAATAAACATAGAAATCTAAATTTAAAATTCTAATTTTAGGTTCTTTAAATAATCATAATCTTCCAAGACTTGAATCACGGAGAATAAAACAGCATAGTTTAAACTAACCATAGAAAAAGTGTGTATAAGTAAGTAACATTGAAAACAATCTACCCACGACAAAGTTTTAAAAGATACGCATCCTTAACATTTAACCGAACCAATATGTGTTGGCTTAGCCCTAAAAACTAATAGAGAATGGAAAGAAAGGGCTGGCACTCAGTGCGACAGTAGTTCTCAAGTATTGTCTTATAAATAGTAGTTGGGCGAGCGCGAGCGCGTAGCCGCCTGCAGTCCGAGCTGGCCAGGTCGCGGCAGGTGTACGTTGCACCTCGCGCGCTACGGTGTTCGACTTGAGTGCACACTGCCTCGATCGCCAGCTAATCGTAATAAAAGTGTAACATCTGTTAGCAAACAATTTAGAATTTTTTTATTGAGAGTATTATTGCATAACTAAAGTAGTGGTGTTTTGTAGTTTTACATACAAAGGTACGTTTATTTTTTATAAAATGTATGAATTTACTTGACTTCATCATACTGTTTTTTTTTTCCGTACCACATTTTTGGTACTTTAGGCAACTTCATTTCAAGAATTAAATTAGTTTCCTTAATAAGCTACACATTGTAATGATAACATTTTTCAATACTTTATTGAATGTTTGTAACTATAATAAAACTGTTGCTAAAATATATTAAAGATAGAACAATTAGGTTTAAAATCTGGTACTTTAACTGTTAATTTATCTGATATAATATTTTTTGACATTGTATTTTAGTGTATCTTACTTATATGTCCAATTGTATACTTCTGTTAAAGTATGATTTTTCTTTATTGATTCAGTAGACAGAAGAATGGAGTCTGAGAAAGGTTTCCCTGTGGAGCTGTATATGTATGACCTCACTAATGGCTTCGCATCCCTGCTGTCATCTTCTATAATTGGTAATTTATTTATCCACTCGAACATAGCATGCACATAGACAATACATTAAAGTATTGTGTGTTATGAGTTTACACCCGTGCTACATACAACTGCTTATATTGGCCATAATATTATATATAAACATACATTTCATGTGTGCACACTGTTTTTATAATAAATATGGTTATTATAAAAATTGTAGGTAACAAACAAAAGTCAAATGAAATCCAAAATTTAAAAAAAAAGTAAAAAATAACATTTGAAATAAACAGTTGACCAGACCGGCTTTTATAATTATTTTAAAATAATTATTTTGTTAGTTGATGTAACTTTTTACTTTACATAATTTTAGTTTCCAGTATTTTAGACCAGGTAAGTATGATCATATTTAAAATTTAGTCAGAGGAGAATTCATCAAAATAACTTAAAATCTTTAATAATTTTAATGGGAGCTGCTGTCTAAGAGATTACTAGTAAAATCTCTTAGACAGCAGCTCCCATTTTACCAAGTAATTTACAAATGATAAACAACCCAATCCAAAAGTCATGTTGGATTGGGTTGGAAAAAAAAAATTGGAAGCTGAAATAATATTAAGCATTCTGCAATTAAAACAGCATACCAGTAGTAACAGATATTGAATCTTTTCATTTAGCTGTTGCTAATCTTTATAGTGTCGATCGCGCGCTGCAGAGTGAAAAGACCGTTATGATTTGCGACCCACTTTTTTGCGCTATTGACAGACGGTCTCATCGCCGGATCTGTTTCAAGGACTGTTTTGTTGTTCTACATACAGTGCTTTAAATAAATCTTAAATAACAAACCTGTCGTTTGCTGCACCGTCGTTAGAACATACGGCGCACAGCACATATCAACATGCTGGACACTATTTGTTCTCATTGTAAGAACAGTGCATTTTAGATTGCTTTTCTTGGACTTTTGTTTACCATTGTCTAAAAGTTGTTATTTTACAATTACAAAGAGGGAGCTTCCCGCAAATCCGTAACAGGCAGCTCCGAAATTCAGTATCAGTGGGGTAGTACTCTCATTCAAAATTATCTTCTACTGGTACTTCTATCAGTATGGAGATCAACAAAGAGAGACAATCTGCCTGCCAAGCATGGGGATTGTGACAAAACTCCTCACCATGAGAATGCCACAGTCCAGCAATACCACCTCAAAAAACTGATCACCTAACATGAATCTCTTTTTATTAGATTAAATTTACTTAGAACTTTAACAAAGTATGATGTGAACATTGAAATACCATCAGAAATCAAATGTTGCAAAGTATGTGTAGTATTGTTGTGTAAGGTGTGCGTGGTGCGGTTGCAGGGCGGCAGGTGGAGGGCGTGTGGCACACGTCCATCATGGTGTACGACCGCGAGTTCTTCTACGGAAGCGGCGGCATCGCCAGCTGTGGCCCGGTACGTTGATTACTACATTTTTTATATTACATGCATACAGGACGGTCAGGACGCTCACCTGACGGTAAGTGGTATGCCAAACCATGACAGAGCGGCATTGAAGGAGACCAACAACTGATATACAGTTATTATCTTCCATCAATGCCGCACTGCGCCGGACACCAGATGCAACAGATGTATGGTTTCTTATACCCAGTAATTTCACTAGGTACAGTGCCATCATCCCGAAGCACAAAAGTGCATAACACTCGTGTTTCGAGGGAGACGATATCTAGCAGTTCGGTGGTAATGACGATATCGAGTCTACCACCTAATAAAACGCATAGGCGGTCAAACACGTAGACGATTCACCTGATGGCAAGTGATGTCGCCACACATACACAATCATAGCTCCGCAGTGACACGAGTGTGTTAGCAACCTTATTAAAAGTCTACATCTTGGTAGAGGTTGGCGTGCCATCACTTTTGGTCGAGTGGGCCCATTCGGGACGAAGCATGCTTCTCACACACTTAAACTTATCTGATGAACAGCACTATAAAAGATTCTTGTGGTAATCATCAAGAAGGTTTTATAATGAATATAGATAACGGAATAATATTTAAGATAATTTTGATACTGGGGATTGGGATAAAACAACACTGAGATTTATAATCCTGAATTCGGTACCTACTTAAATATAAAAATAAAACATACATACTCGTCCATACTAACAGGTCAAATTGAGGACCTCCTTTTATAAAGTCGGTTAAAAAGACTGCTTAACAACTTACAAAAAGAACTGAGGTCCCACCAAAAAAAATCATGTAAAATGTTGCTAAGACGACCACATAGGTTTGGCCTGTGAAAAAGATATCAAATCACACGTAGAGCCAAGTTTCTGAGTGTTCACGCCCCTAACTTTACCGACCCTAACTTCAACAAATTCTACATATTTATTTTTCTGGTAATCATATATAGTAATACAGTCAAATAAGTAATACATTATTTGCCTATTTCTCGTGAAGGTAATATTTCTCTACATTCTCTTATTGATCATAGCGCGACGTTCTAAAATAAGATTGTATTAATTGTCCTCTAATTCAACCTGGTGGAATCCCGGGGCGTAGAGTAAATATGTTGTTTTGAATATTTAATTAAATTACGAGTCTTTTCTTTCTTATTTAATTAGATATGCCCGACAAAGGAATTTAATAGGAACTAGAAGAAGAAATTTACTAGTTCTATTTTGATGATTTTGTTATATAAGCAGGGTCACCAGGTACTCCAGATCTTCGATTTTCGAAGTTTTCATAGTTTTCCCTTTATGTAGCCATTAAACCCTAACTCTGTACCGAATTTCAGCTTTCTGAGTTAATGGGAAGTATAGTTCTATTTGATGATCATGAGTGAGTGAAGTGAGTGAGTGTCTGTCGAAAATGCGAAACTTTGCTTTCGCTTAACGTCGGAACTAAATGACCTACAGACTTGAAATTTTGGATTTAAAGTAAGTTATTATATCTTACTAGATGACGAAAATTTCAGCGCTCTGGTATTATCCAAAGGTTCTCAAATCGGGGCCTGAAAATGCGGCGAAATGGATCCTGTAAAGGATGGTACGGCAGTGTTTGCTTGGCGGGGGCACTGCCGTGCCCCCAGATCGTCTAGTACCTACATCATGAAATGGACTTAGCCGCCACATATTTTTCATTGAAAAAATAGGTAGTTAAGTACTTGTGAATTGTTGCCACGTTTGAAAACAAGTATTCTCTTTTTCTTAATGTTATTTACTTTTTAATTAGTCAACAAGGTCCGTAAACATTCTACGTGATCTGAGTGTTTTTAGGGTTGCGTACCCCAAAAACAAAAAAAAACATGACAAATATAAAATAACGTTGTCTTGTCTAGATTGTGTGTGTCTTGTATAGATTGTCTGTGTTTTAATTTTTATATATATTTACTGACAAACATTTAAAGATAAAAAAAGCGTTAAAAGTTGCGAAGTAGGTGTACCCTGGCGGGTTGTAGCGACTGCCACGTTTCGCGCGTCTAATTTTACACTCATATTAATACATTTCATAAGCCGCGACGCATATTTTGCGCGTTTGCGTTATTTTTGTGTTATTACGCGATTAATTCGACATAGCACGTGGCACACAGTGATTTCCTGAAACAACTTTTGTCGTGTCAGCGGCGGAGGCGAGACGGGGCGGGGGGCGGGACTAGGGTTGCCATAAAATAGTATCTTTCCGTATCGTATAGTAAAATTTTGGAATTCACTAAATTAAATAGTAAAAATGTTTGTAGGTACTTATAAGGCGATTCCTCATTATTTTAGTAATAATAGTGAGATTTAGATTTATATTAATAAAATAATTTGATAAACATGTTAATTAATTTACATAGATCATATTTCCTATTATCCCTTTGATACTAATGAAAATTCGTACTCTTTTTTAAAACAATGCCCTAAAAATTGTACTGTACGATACTTTAATAATATAATGTATAATATACTGGTAGTAGGGGTGGCGACCCTAGACGGAAGGTGCCGAGCAACGACACTACGGCTAGTGGTCCTTGGTGGCGAGAGACGACGCCGGGTTGTAAACACAGTCTATTTGCGTCGGCGGCGGCGAGGCGCCAACACCAAATCACTGAATACAATAAAAACTTCACCTGTATCGTAATTTCTTGCTTTGATATTTTTATATGCAGCTGTTT
>PQWD01012375.1:43098-131629 GCA_019425675.1 Leucinodes orbonalis
TACACACCTCACCGGGGACCGGCCCCACGCCCGCTCCCCTTCGAGCCGCCCATACCGTCACGAAGCAGGCTCTACCACCGTTCAAATTTTGAATCTCATAGAGTTCATGATTAAGATAGACTATAAGCTTTTTTCGAATGTCTTTTTCCCATTGCATCCTCGATAAACCATAAATATATGCACACTCTCACTCAGAAAGTGTCCGCGGCATCTGCCCATCGCCTCCGTTGGCCAGAATTTTCATTCATAATCACGTCGTACGCTACATGTCATAGTAACAGTAGTGTGCTCGTGCTTTTGATTTTTACGCTTACAATAACGCGTTAAGGTCAAAATTTAATTGTATGCTATAAATATAACAATACCTATACGTATGTGTCGTGCGGCTCGGTCATATTATTTATTGTATATTTAAGCATTGCATTAACGTACAAAATCAAAAAATCAAAATTCTTTATTCAAATTAGGCTTACAAAAAGCACTTATGAACGTCAAAAAATATACAAAAATATAATAAAAAACAATTAAAAATACTAAACTAAAAATATGAATTTTGATGCTTTGAAAAAAAGCGCTTCAGTGGATTGGCCTGTTGAGAATACAGTTTATGCATCAAGCCTAAACGCGTCCCAAAATGGGACTCCACCTTCAACTTAAGGTGTTGCAGAGGTTTAAGTAGTGTAGTATATATCTGGGCAGAAACGCGACCCGCGCCCCATTTGGGTATTTGACACCACTAATCGTTTACGCACTTTTTATCAAAAAGGAACGTTATATATTTCGTATGAGATAATTGATATGTGACGTCATTGCTCACTATCATCAATTGACCTAATATTTATTGGTTTCAGTGTATTTAAAAATACAATATTGCAAATAAACAAAAGTGATCAATGTAACGACATATAAAAAAGGTGCACTTTTATAAAAGTAAGGTTTGGTATTTTATTGCGGATGGTGGAGAATACCGAATTGAAATAATTTTAAAATACGCTAACAGGTCCATTATTGTGTCACAACAGTAAATTTTCGCTCTCTTTCATTCTTATTTATGGTAGATTTTAATCAGTGAAACCATTGGACAATTCATTCTACTATACAATTACCATGTTAAACTATTAACACTAAAGTTTTACTGTGATATCAAATTTACGGTTGGATTGTAAAATGTCGTAATGTCAAGTTAATTATTGGAATTGCGGACTTGGTATATTCCGACGCCCCTACGTAAACATCGTGAGGAAACCTGCGCACGTCTACGAAGTGATTCAAAGTTTGCGCGTGAAGTCGGCCAACCTGCAGTGGGCCCGCGTGGACAACTACCACCTTATTCGGGTAGGCTATGTGTGAGCTGATGATGATATTGATAATAGTATGTATGTGTTGTGTACCCGAGTGTGAGTGTGTGTGTGTTGCAGTCGCTGTACGGGAACCTGAACGGCGGGCGTCCGAGCCGGGAGGAGAGCCCCGACTACCTCACGCTCAACACGCAGGTGGAGGAGGCCAGGTCAGTGCTCGCCACATGCACGCCATATCACCTACCAACTACATAGTATACAACAAAGTCGCTATTTTTGTCCCCATGCCCCTATGTGCGTTTAAATCTTTAAAACTACGCAACGGATTTTGAGGTGTTTTTTTAAATAAATTGAGTGATTCAAGAGGAAGGTTAATTATGAGGTTTCTAATGTGATTTCCTAAATAATTTCATTTTCCCGTTTGCAATAAACGCAGGCTGAACCCTGCAAGATTTATCAAAATCATGTTCATACGATGAACGATAAAAAGGTCTACAGAAAACTCCGCGATGGAATATATTTATCTCTTATGGATATCCCACAATATCTTTTTTTTGCCATTTCCTTTTAACGAAAAATAATAGGTAATTTTCGAAGCGCTTTTACCAATACAGAATTAATCCTTATCCAATTAAATACCTTAATTACATAGTCGATTTACTATTATTTATTATTTATTTATTTATTTTACTTTAATTATAACGTAACATATAACCCTGGGAACCCATCCAGAAGGGAGTTCAACAAACTGAGGACCCCTAGGTACCGGTGATTGTGCATGAGATACTGTCCGACAAGAAGGCTCTGCCAGTAACTTATGGCGTCTACTTCTGTAGTAATTGTTTGGGGTAAATAATTATAGATCTTTACAGCCCTTTACAGCATATGATTTGAATGAATATTTTCGGAGATATAACATTTAAAAATTGCGGTATGTAGCGTTTGCGGCGGTACCGGCCGATCGGGGAGACGGGAGTGTGCTGATTACGAATATCACCGTCGCACCCGTGCGAAGCATGTGCGGGTCGTTAGTTACATATAAAGGTTACTTTATTTCCCATCAAACACGTGTATATCACTAACATGATAATAGGAATAATAATTTTCAAATCGGCGGTTTGTGGCGGATAAACCGAATTTTGACAAATGAGCTTTCATTAGTCAAAATTCGATTTATTCGGTCACTCAGTTCACCACTTCATATTAATGGTTTATGCTTGTACGATTGCATCGCACATTTGCAAGCGCAAGCATTTGGGATTTGTTATGTACGCGTATTCAGTTCTAGTTCAAATTTTATAGTGTTTTTACAATTACAATTTAAAGATTACCAGATAGCGATCTTGTACAATGTTATATTATGTATTATTGGTATGCTTTGCTTAAAATGCGTCGGGCGTTTTAATAAATAAATACAGCGCTAATTTAAATAAGGAGCTTGTACTATGGGTGCTGAACAGCTTATGAAAATAATATAATAATATTTAAATACGTATGTAAATAAGTATGTTCATGCACATAAATATTTGCACTGCACAGTAATCGTACCTGGAGCCCTTGTGTAGTAGCCGACTTTTCAACCATTACACCAAAGTATTATTGTTATCGTCAAAATTATTATTTGTAAAATAATATTGCTATGTTTTGATTTAGGAAATATATTTTTATCTAATTAATTTTCTCAGTACTTTTCGTAATACGGGTATATTGATACATTTATACGGGACTGCGCCTACGTGCCTGTTACTAGAAAACAAAATTTATTAATTACAAACTTCTTCATAATTCATTCATTGGAAGCCGTGGAGTGATATCATGTATCTTACGAATATAAATATAAATAATTATCCACTGACATTCACACAGCGCCATCTAACCCCAAGTTAAGCGTAAAGCCTGTTGTATGGGTACTAAACAACGGTGCAATGTAAATAAATACATATAATAGAAACACCCAGACGAGTACAAACAGGCATGTTCATGCACACAAATGTTTGAAGTGTCCGGGAATCGAACCCGGAACTCGCGGTGTAGTGGCCGACGTCTCGACCATTAGAGCAAATGTGTGGTCGTAACGTATATGTGTGGGTGTCAGGGCGGAAGGCGCGGAGCTGGAGCGTCGGCGGCGGGCGCTGGCGGAGAAGGCGGCCAGACGGCAGCGACGTCGCCAGAGGAAACATCCACAAGGTACGCCTTTATTTAATTTACTGAAAATAACAATAAATAAATAAATAAATATCCACTGACAATCACACAGCGCCATCTAGCCCCACGTTAAGCGTGAAGCCTGTATTATGGGTACTAAAAAACGGATAAACATACTTATATACATTTTTTTTGTAAATACGTACATAGAAAACATCCAAACCACTACAAACAGACATGTTCATGCACACAAATGTTTGCCCGGGGATCGAATCCGGAACCTTGGTGTTGTAGTGGACCTCTCAAACAGCAACACTAAATGGAACGCCAAACTATCACTTACAGCTCCAATATACTTTTGAGGTTATGCAGGTTGTTTGGCGCATGGACTGACAGGACTTTTGGGGGGTATTACGTTATTTTTCCCCGGTACACGCAATGTCTTAAATTATGTTTATTTTTTAAAAATTTCAGACTTTGGAAGGCCTTAATTTTATTTCCCAATATGTATCATATCAAGTAAACATTTATTTAGAATAAGTATACATTAGAAATGATTTAATTCGTAAGAGAACTAAAGTTACCAACATAGCCCGCCGGATCAGCAAGTTGAAGTGGCAGTGGGCTGGTCACGTATGTCGCAGAACCGATGGCCGTTGGAGCAGACGAGTTCTGGAGTGGAGACCGCGTCTCGGCAAGCGTAGCGTAGGACGCCCTCCGGCCCGATGGACCGACGACTTGCGAAAGGTCGCTGGTGGCGGCTGGATGAGGAAAGCGGAGGACCGGGATTTTTGGCGCAAAATGGGGGAGACCTATGTCCAGCAGTGGACTGCGATAGGTTGAATAGGAAGTATACATTACAGAATACAAGGACAAGTCATCTTACGGTATTGCAACAAGAAATAAAAAGTTATGACGAGTTAAATGCATTTGGGTATTTAAAGAAATAATTTAAAAAAGTCAGATCTCAAGTACCGTGAAACTTAAGTCATTGCCTCTATTAGGGAAAAGTAGCGTTAGAAGAAAGCAGCGCCTCTAAACTCCACAGCAACCACCCTTTTAGTAGCA
Organism: Leucinodes orbonalis; assembly: GCA_019425675.1. Lineage (NCBI taxonomy): Eukaryota > Metazoa > Arthropoda > Insecta > Lepidoptera > Crambidae > Leucinodes > Leucinodes orbonalis. The sequence goes on from PQWD01012375.1 coordinate 47,610, forward strand.
ATTAAATATCGTAAAAAAAATGTACTCAGGCCTTTTCGATATAGAATAGCCAAAGTTCAACCCTTACTTTGGGATACTCAGGTTCGTTGCATTAAGGTTTTAAGGCTGAGAGCGATCTCAGCTTGTCACTGCCTCTGTATAGACCCTAAGCAGCCAATAAAGAAAGGTCAAGGACAAGGGGGTTCCTCAAACGATTCCTGAAATTATTATCTGTACTCATGGCCACCTTATTTGGTCTGCACGTCAACGATAAAAATAATGCGTTCCCTCATATCCCTTCCTTACCTAAAGGTACCTATACCTTCTGTAGTTTAGAGACTACCTAACTCAAAATTTAATCGGACTAACATTAGATATGTTTTTGTGTGTTTTGTGATGTGTTACTTATTTTATTTTGCTATTCTGAACTTTGACGTTTTTAGTATTACAGTTGATATTACGTTTTAATCGTTCAAATTGAATGTGGGATTCTAAATATACATACTGTTAACCAAAAATAATTCATCATCAGCTCATGTAACCCTTTGACCGCCAATGACGCCTTAAAGCGCCAGTCACAATAGATTTTCTATTTTGTCTGGATTCCCGGCGTTCCTCACCGAGGAGCACGAGCTTTGGCTGACTTCACGATGTTTTCATTTACCGTAAGAGCGTCGTATAACGTACATTTTATTACGAAAATTTGAAGATATGGAAATGGTACCTACGCAGCAGGATTTGAACCTGCGCCCTTCAGATACGAAGGCAACAGTCAATTAAAAATAATACACAGTTCAAATGTAATTGAGATTGGTTGTGAATACAGTGTGATATCAAAAAAAGCCGCTTCTAATACCAGATGATACATATTTAAAACACCTGTGTCCTATTTAAAATAATATGTACAATGAGTGTACGCGCAGTCATATGAAACACACCTTACAACGTTCATCAGTGAGTTGTCATTAAATATATAAAAAATACCCCTAAACATTATAAATAAAAATAATAGCGTACTTTTAATTGCATAAGGTTCAATTTATTTCCTGATGAATTTAAAACCTTATGAACACATTAACAAATACCTACTTATTTACTATAATATACCTTTTAAGTACATTTTGTTGTACAATGACGGATTTGTTAACAGTGGTTACTAGGGTCTGCTCGTAGGCGTTGTTCAATTCGATACTAACAGTTCTTGTAGCGAGCCTGAGCTTGCGCATTCATAATTTGCAGAAAAGACAATACAAAACAGTTCACCTGATGTATATATATATATTATATATATATATATATATATTATATATAATATATATATATATTATATTATATAATTATATGTATATATGTATATATATATATATATTATTAATGATATCTAAAACTCTGACCCTAAAAATTAAAAAGATTTTAATGTTCATTTAAAATAAATATTAAATATACTTAATATTATAAAGCTGCCGAGTTTGTTTGTTTGTCTAAACGCACTAATTTTAGGAACAACTGGTCGGATTTGTGAAATTCTTTCAGTGTTAAATAGCTTATTTATCGAGGAAGGCCATAGGCTTTATTTATACTATCACACTAAGAACAATAGGAGCGGGCAATAGCAAAGCAATATGGAATGTGTCTGGGAAGGATCTGCCCTATATATATCAGTCCGTCGTTCGCCTCTGTTCAGTCCGTCGCCTCTGTTCAGAGTACACGCATACGCTTGGTGACTGGCAATTCCAGTGATTCTTAACTAGTGGGTCGCAACTTATTAAATATTGTAGCGGCAAAAAATGTTCCCTTGTGCGCGTTGTGGTAACAATGTTTCGGACGGCCCAGCATGCAATTCCTGTAAACGCCAATTTGACTTTCCTTGTGCCGGTATTACGGAGTCAAATTTTCGTAAACTTGGTGAGCGCAGACAAACTTGGCGTTGTAATGGCTGTAAGAATGTTCAATCTCCAGCAACTGCGACGAAGAACAATACCGATATTGCGGCTCAACTGAGTGATATGCGAAACGCCTTAGCCAATATTACAAATCAACTGGCTCCATTGGCATTATTGATAGAGGATGTAAAGTCCATTAAATTAGATATTACTAGTTTAAAAAAATCAGTTGAATTCGCCCATGAAACATCAAGTCAGTTATCGATATCTGTCAAATCATTGGAGACTAGAATTTCGCAGGTTGAAGAACAAACTGAACGGATCCAATTATTGAGAACGGATATTGAGGGATTTAGGGAAGAACAGCAGACCAAGGATCAATGGGCGCGAGCTAATAACATTGAAATAAAGGGAGTGCCACTCAAAAAATCGGAAAACCTTTATAACATTGTAGAAAAAATTGGGAACCTCATTCATTATCCTCTATGCAAGGAACATATTAACTATATTGCTCGCGTTCCCAGCCTTAGGTCTGATTCCACCAAATCAATTATAGTGTCCCTAAATAATCGCTATAACAAGGAGGAGTTCGTGGCGGCGGCCCGCAAACATAAAGATATTACTGCAAGCAATCTAGGATACACTGGTGAAGGAAAGGTGTACATCAATGATCATCTTACACTGTATAATAAAGATTTGCTCAGGAAAGTAAAAGATTTATCAAGGACAAAAAACTTCAAATACGTTTGGGTAAAACACTGCAAGATACTTGTCAGAAAATCCGACACTTCACCTACTTTTCGTATAAAATCAGAAAAAGACCTTACGAAGATCGCTTAGTTCTATTTCAGTGTCAAGTGTTATATTGTTTATTAGGTTATAGAACATATTTTGTTTATTTACTGATGCTTTATATCAAACCTGTATGTTTAAATTTGTTTCGCAGTGCCCGTACTATGGGAAGCCCTGACTCTTTTGTATTCCTTATCGTAGGATGTTACCTACTCCTACCATTTACTAGTTATTACATTTGCTGCCTTAATGACATGTCCTTAAAAGCTATTTTGCGGTATGTTTTCTGTGAATTGAAAAAGTATATTTCAATCTTTTATGTTTTTGCTTACTTGTTGCCGCTGCCTAGCGTAAATACTTGTTTTATTGTGGTTACTTATACTGTCATTATTTTCAATTATTTTATTATATGTTGCTTGTGGGGCATATTCGTGGTTGTATATGTATGTGTATATCATGAATTCATACTAAAAGGTGATATGTTATCACCTATGATGCTTGTTTACTTCAATACGTTGCTGCATTGCGGGTGTAAGTTGAAACTATATATTATAATTTATTATTTTTCTGTTTACTTTTTTTAATGCCTAAAGTGAATTTTCATACTTGCTGGAGCAATTTAAGTACTGCCTTCGTTATTTTTAAAGATTATCAACGGGTTTATTTTGTGGCATACGTGTGTTTATAATTATACGTGTTCATTGTGGATTCCAGACCAAATACCTACTCAAAGACGTATTCATTTTAGCGATCGTTTATTATAACATCTATTAATATTTTTTACCAAAATGCCCGAGGCTGCGCACGAAAACTAGTTTATTTAAAAGAAATGTTGCACTTAATTCATATGATATAATTTCCATAACTGAGACCTGGCTGTTGGAAGGTATTGGTGATAGTGAATTATTTGACGAGCGGTATGTAGTGTGGCGACGTGATCGTGACTACCAAGTCACCGGACAGAGGCTGGGCGGCGGAGTGTTGGTGGCTGTCCGCCGTGAGTTCGCTGCCGTCCCGCGTCCCTCCTGGCATTCCTCCGCCGAGGATATCTGGCTTAGTATTGCGCTGCGTACTAATCAGGGCCGTATAACCATTAATTTATGTACCTTATATCTATGTAACCAAGGGGAGGAAACTCAATTAAAACCCAATTGGAAAACTTCACAATAATGCTTGGAAATATATATTACACTGCTCCTAATGAATTCTTTTTAATTTTAGGGGATTTTAATATGCCTAATATTACATGGGAGCTGGTTTCCGATGGCATACTTGAGCCAAAGGGAGTTCTTAATGATAGCCAGGTGAACTTTTTAGATACAATAGTTGAATGCAATCTAGACCAATATAATAATGTAATAAATGTGAATAATAGATTTTTGGATCTAGTATTTTGTAATAACCCTATAACAGTGAACCCATGTGACTTTCCCCTCGTCTCGGAAGATCCGCACCACAGATCTCTTCATATTGAGTTGTCCTTAGACACACATACTACCTTACCAACAAATGAACGTACTGTTTATGATTACAAAAAAGGTAATTACGTAGAGATTAATGAGGCACTATCAAAAATTAATTGGAATGATGTCCTGTCGCGTGGTTCTATAGATGACTGCACTAACAAATTTTACCACATATTAGCCGATCTTCGTGAAAGGTATATACCTAATAAAGTAGTTTATAGTAATAAATTCCCCGCGTGGTACAATTCGGCGCTGAAAAAAGTATTAAAAGAAAAATATAAATTTTTAAAAAAATATAAACTCTATGGCAATACCTATGATCACGATACCTATTTACTTCTAAGAAATCGTGCCAAAAAGCTAGAGGGTGAATGTTATAATTTATACATAAGTAAGGTTGAAAGCTCGATTGTTGAGAACCCCCGCCTAATCTGGTCTTATGCGAAGTCACTCAAACGGCCTTTCCAGGCTCTTCCATCGGTCATGGAATTCGAGAATCAGTCAGCTGACACGGGCGATCGTGTCTGTGATTTATTCGCACAATATTTTCAGTCAACATTCCTTGATGGTAGTACTTATGATTTACCCCCTTATCCTGATTTAAATGATTATTGCGGTAATATAGGCATTAACGATATTGAAATAAATCACACAGAAATTAAGGAACTACTCAAAACTACCAACCTTAACAAAGGCGCTGGACCTGACAGTATATCCCCTTTCTTCATAAGACAGTGTATAGATAGTTTGGTTATTCCGCTGTATATTATTTTTAGGAGATCTTTAAGCGAGGGTGTTCTGCCAGCGATCTGGAAATCTGCATTTGTAACGCCTATTCATAAAACTGGGAATAGAAGTAACATTAAAAATTACAGACCGATATCTAAGCTGTGTATATTTGCCAAAATATTTGAAAGAATTGTCTATCGTCAAGTGTATGCCGCATTACGTTCATATTTCACTCCCGAACAGCACGGATTTTTGGGACGAAGATCAACCACATCTAACTTGCTAGTTTTTAACGATTTTACTACTACACAAATGGACGCCGGATTTCAAGTAGATGCTGTGTTTACCGACTTCAGCAAGGCCTTTGATCGCATTGATCATTCACTTCTTCTAGAGAAGCTATACAGAGCAGGGATACATGGAAATTTATTCAGATGGTTTTCTTCTTACATCAGGAACAGAACACAGGCGGTGGCTGTTAATAGTTATATGTCTTCTTGGTTCACAATACCTCGGGCGTACCGCAAGGATCATTGTTGGGACCTTTACTGTTTGTAATTTTTGTTAACGACATTGCTTTGAGTTTCAAATACGCCAAAGTTCTACTGTACGCCGATGATGCCAAAATTTACATGTCCATTGATACCATTGAGGATTGCCACCGCTTGCAATGCGATTTGGATAGTTTTGCGCGTTACTGTGCTCGTAACAAGCTTGACTTGAATATATCGAAATGTTATTTAATAACCTTTTCTCGAAAAGTTAATATTATTAACTACCAGTACACTATGAACGGCCAGGCTCTGTCAAGGGTTACGTTTATGAAGGATTTAGGATTGATTCAGGATTCTAAACTTTTGTTCGATAAACACATTGATCACATGGTTAAAAAAGCCTCAAAATTGCTTGGTTTTATAATACGATCAACTTGTTCCTTTAATTCAATCAAGCCTATTAAAGTTCTTTTCTGTGCTTACGTGCGTAGTATTCTTGAATATGCCTCTGAAATCTGGAATCCACAATATAATGTGTATGTGTCACGCATAGAATCAATTCAAAAAAGATTTTTAAGATATCTACAGTTTAAATGCGGTAAAAAAGAACACGGATATGAGACTAGATGTCAAAGGTACCATTTTTTGCCCCTAGAAAAACGGCGACAAGTACGTGATATCGCATATTTATTAAAAATTGCTAACGGTATGATAGATTGTCCTAATTTGTTACAGCTGATTAACGTATCTGTTCCACGTAAATTACCGACTAGACGGCCATTACCTCTTGCAATACCTAAGTATAAAACGAATTATAGGCGCAACTCCTTTTTTGTACGAGCAAGTATATCACTTAATAATTTCTCAAAAACTCATGGAAAGTTTGATATGTTCCAATTTAAACCTGCGAATGTAGCTAAGATATTTGCTTCAGAATTTTTTTTGAAATGTAGTTTTAATCCTTTATTTTAATTTTATTTTTTTAGATTGTCTCACTGGCTTGTCATAGTTATCGTAACGTATGTGCTATTTAGAAATAATTTGCGAATACCTATAAATAGCTTAGACATAACTTGTACTTCTAATTGTAATTCAACAAACTTTATTAGTGCTGTTGGTGTTCCGAATAAAATAAAATAAAATAAAATAAAATAAAATAAAGGGTGTCCACTAACACTATTACATTGATGAGTCAGTCTGGATCTCAATATATACATATCTAATTATTGTGAACTTCTTCACGTCTGGTTCATATCGTCAAATCACTGTCGGAAAATTTCCATTCCTTCGGGGTGTGTAATGATGAGTTGTTCGAATTGATTTTACTGATGAACTCCTTGAAGTTCCGTGGAATTTCAGAATTTTGGAAAACATTGTCGGTTGAATTTCCATTGGAAACTTCCGAAGTGGTACGATAGCATACTTAAAAAAAGAGCTTAATCTCTTTCAAGGTTGGCAACGCATTTCTGGGACTCTGGTCTTGCAAATGATTATTGGCGGCGGTGTCACTACTGTTTGCTCGTTTGACTCCTGTTCAATAAAACATTCACACGAAGTAATCATATAGAAGGTTCTGGAACGATAAGATCTATTGGCGTCAAATAGTGTATGCTATTTCAGTGACCTCTGGTCGGACAATAGTTCTTGGCGACAGTATCACTTAAATCCAGCTGTTTGCTCGATAGTTTCGTACTTATAACATGAAAATCAGTGATCCAATATGTTATATCGTAATCAGAGAGAGATAAAGTTAAAACTTGAAAGCTAACCGGTGTGTTTACCTTCTGGATTTGATATTTACCGCACCAATGTTTATACAGCACGATGCAGCCGTTCATTTTATTGTCTTTATTTATAGATTTTGGAAAACAAGTGGAATTCCTATGAGATATCTTGTTATAATTTTCCACTCTATAAATTGAATACCGTCCGACTAGATGGCAATTGACGCAAAGAATCGTATGACGTGTTTACTGAGATCGATATACATATAGTTCGCGGCATGATTCTAGAGCGCAGGGGTTTTTGAACTCGCTTCATCCGTTACTAAAGTGAACTTAAGGTACTTTACCTACAGATGCTTATACTTAACTTACAATAGGGATGACATGTAATACGCGCTTAAAGTTGTTGTTGTAAAGATGAAGGTGTCCCGCAACGTGTGGTGACAGGCGAGGTTGATAGGGAATCCTGGTGGGGTATGCGCGAGTGGTGGCGGGTATCCCGGTGATAAATATAGCGTGTGTTGGGCGGGCGGCGTTGGCGTCCCGCCAGCTCGGGGCCGGCATTCGCGCCGCGACTCCCGCGCCGACCACACAGGTGCGTACCCCCGCCCCACTCAGCCCTCACGCCCGCCCCTCTTCACCGAGGGCCCTTCTGCCCTTCCACCAGTGCTATTTACGCTCGCAGTGGTCCTGCAAACTCGTGCGCGGAGGAACCCGATACCCCCCAGCCGTCTGTCGTAACGCGCCCGCTGACCGACTTATCGATATATTTGTTCGCAGTGTCCGCGCTAATTGAATCGCGCCCGCCTCGCTCCAGATTCGCATATACCACTGAATGTGAGTGCAGTAATTGGATAGTTTGCTAGCTCAACTTGAAATTTCCGTTTAGTGGTGAGAGGCAGGAGTTCCGGAGGGAGAGGGTTCAGTGATCTCATCGGATAAATAGATTGTGAACTCCCGCGTACTGCCGACCCAGATTTGCACTCGTGCGACATGTAAAATTAGAAAATATCTACACTTGTTCTCTTTTAATGCCATAGTGCGTATATGCATAGATATAGTATAAGATTTTTTGTTGGTGTCTTCGTGAAGTTTTATAGCTTACTAATTTTATATTTCTAAATGATATTGTCACAGACCCTAAACGTAGGCCCTAGTATTAACTTGCGTCAATATTAAGCAGCAAGGAATTGCATTTATATGCGGATACCTGTCATTAACCTAGAAATAACTTGTATTTCAAATTGTTAAATGTGGTTGGTAATCCGAAAAAATAAAATAATAAGGTAAATCAAAATAAGGGCAGCGGTCCTAAATCAATGACCTAATTTATGTCTCTCAAAAATGCTGTATGTCTCCCAGAAGTTAAACGGAAGTAACTAAATATTTATGTTAGAATTTATACTAAATGAAATTATATTAATAGTATTGGTTAAAAAACATAAATAAGTTAACAACCAGAAATTAGTTGATGCAATAAATGTGTTTGTTTACCACGGCACGCGACATCTAAATCTAAACCAATTTTCAAAAGTCACCCATTCTGAGGATGGCGTTTATTTTTGTTTTGATTGCGCGGCATGCGCCGGCGAACGGTGGTGCTCTATAAACGAGAGTTCAACCCACATCACATCACAGGTTTAATGGACAATAATATTAGTCACTAATTCGCATATGCTAATTATTCCATAACTGTTACCTCTTCTTGAGTTTTTAGATTTCTGTCAGGGGACCATTCTATGACATATGATTTGAAATTGCACACAACGGTGTATAGTTTGTATAATAAGAAAAGTACAACAAAATCACGTATACATCCTCTTAGGTTTTAAAATTGAAGTTGGTTTTACATTGAACAGTGGTTTTTATTAATTAATTGATAGGAATGCCAACAGTACACGCACTAAGCTAGGAAACAACAAATATTTAAATGTATGCTCTAATATATGCACTAATTACAGGCATACACAGCATTCGTTAGTACCGAAAAGCAAAAACAATAAAATAAGAAGTATTTAAGGTTAATTGTGCGAATTTGGAAGGATACACGAGGCGGGGACGATCCAGAAAGATTTCTAACAAGCAAATGGAATAAAAGAGCTTGTATAAAAATATTGATTAATGTGCATGAATGCTAGGGATGTATGTCAGTGCCGCGCAAAGTGGCGTTTGATCATCTCAGCCTACCCCTCTAGGACCAAGGCGTGAGCTTTATTTATTTAATTTTACATAAAAAAATCACTTGTATAATAGAAAATATACTTTTTGGTTCACCAGACGTGGGACCTGATGTAGCTTAAGTACGAAGTCTCAGTGGTAATCTAGGGATCAATGAGGTACCTACACCGTGGCGTTGTCCGTGTTGCAGAAGCGAGTGAGATGGCGGAAGCTGTGGAGATGATGCCGCGCGAGCAGGAGGTGTCCCGCGCCGGGCCCTCGGCCGAGCCCGACGAGCCGCGCCCAAGCCCGCCCACCCGCCCATCGTCTTCGCCGACATCGACGTACGTATACAACCACTCACGCACGCGCACACACACACACACACACACCCACACAAACCTATACACACCCACACACACACCTGGAAACCTATATACACACACACACACACACACACACACCTTCAAACTGATACACACACGGACAGTACATACACACGAATAAGAATATACGTGCACACGTAAACACACGCACATGTACTTACACATATGGATATGTACTCACAGAGATACCAAAAGACACTCATACGAAAACACATACTTTTTTCCGGAACGACTTATCGCTGTTGGCCGCAGATGTCCTTTACAGCTTCAGCGCAGATTGCTCTCAGCCTTACTGTAAACTCACTCCTACGTAAACACATGCGCACGTAGACATATGCATATGTACACACACGCATTCATACAAACACGGATATAAAATGCATTCACACTAAAGGAATCGCTACTACTGGGTTATGTTAAGACCCTCCCAAGATCACAACAAAACACAAGGAAGTGCAAACACATTTAAAATTATTTAATGTTGATTTCATTATTCAAACGAAATAATGGTTTCCAAGTATCTCGGATGACTAAAACACATGCTGAAAGTTTGTTTACTAATTCGTAAACTAACATTCAGTTTTGGCATGAGAATATTGGAGATCACAAATGTTAAACTAAAAATTAAATTAAAATACTGAGGCCCGTATTCCAGGCCTTAGAGCTTACGATCTAAGATTAACTTTCGAAGATCATATGGAGATGAAAATATTTAGCTTTTATTGACACATTTGGTGTAATGGTTGAGATGTCAGCTACTACACCAAGAGTTCCGGGTCATCCCGGGCAGTACAAACATTTGTATGTATGAAAATTGAACATCTCTTGTTTGTATTCGACTGGGTGTTTCTATATAAAATATCCGATGTTTAGTACCTATACTACAGGCTTCACGCGTAACTTGGGGCTAGATAGTGCTGTGTGAATATAAGTGAATATTGATTACTAGCTTTTGCCCGCGGCTTCGCTCGCATTAAATTCGGGTTAACACGGTACTTTCATTTATCACTATACATAGGATTTCCCCTCCCTCCAACTTTAAAGGTTTCGGGGTCAATAACAGATTTTTTTTTAGCAAAAAATATGTTATAGTGAGCTAATTAAAAGATAGACATATGCTGCGCGCGACTTTTTGTAGACCTTTAAAAGGAGAACAATACTCTCATACATGACTTTTGTGTATCTTTAACCGTTTACGCAGCGTACGCAGCGGAAGCTCCAAGTATGAAAAAATACCCCCGATTTTAAAACATTCTTCATTGCTGCTCCGCTTCTATTACTCGTAGCGTGATGATATATAGCCTATAGCCTTCCTCGATAAATAAGCTATCTAACACTGAAAGAATTTTTCAAATCGAACCAGTAGTTCCTGAGGTTAGCGCGTTCAAACAAACAAACAAACTCTTCAGCTTTATATATTAGGTTAGATATATTGTTTTGTTATATTTGCTATTATATTCGAAGACCTATTGTTCCTAAGCTACCTATTTTTTTCTAAAGTGTTGGCGGCGCGCCATCTATGTTTTGTAAAATGTTAAATTCTAACGATTTCTCATGTTTATTGCAAATCTATTTTTGTCAATGAAGTACCACAGGTCAACGCGTACAACCGTAGAGATTATTAAGAATGAACCTATGATGGTTGAAAATGTTTGAATTAGAAACCGTAGTAGCTATTGTGTACGTGACGTATCCCCCGTCACATATAGAGCAGGTATGTTCAGTAAATAAATCACGGAAGCGCACCAGTTATTGTCAGTGGTGATCGCCAAAATGGTGATTGTGTGTGAGCCCACGCGTGGGCGCCGTGGCTCATCGCCATTGGGCAGCCGGCGTGACTGCTGGTCGCCCACTTGTGGATATATCGTGATAAATGTACCATTAGGTTTTAATTTATTAATCTTCAAAGACCCGTCAATTATATCGAAGATTGAGAGTTCGATTTAATTTAAAATGTTCGAGGAGTTAAGGTTTACCGGGATATTGTCTTAGATAATAAATAAATAAACAATATATATAAATATCCACCGACATTCACACAGCGCCATCTAGTCGCAAGTTCAGCGTGAAGCCTGTATTATGGGTACTAAACAACGGATAAATATACTTATATACATTTTTTTTGTAAATACATACAATACATAGAAAACACCCAGACCATTACAAACAGACATGTTCATGTACACAAATGTTTGTACTGCCCGGGGATCGAACCCGGAACCCTTGGTGTTGCAGCCGACCTCTCAACCGCAACACCAAATGGGTCGTCAAAGAACAAACTAACGAGACGCACCATCTCGCTCAAAAAGTGTCCGCGACAAATGTTCATTCATTATCACGGCGCTGCTACATGTTATAGTGACATAGTAGTACCAATGCTACGAGCATTTTTTATACTATTTTAATGAAGCGTTAAGGTCAAAAATTTAATGAATTGTATGTCATAAATATAACAATGAGTCAACGTATGTGTCGTGCGGCTCGGACATTTGTTGGTTGATGTTTCCCCGTGATTGTGCTACTAGATAGTTTATTATTTATCTGAGGATGTTGTGTAGGAAACAATGGGACATTTACGGTTTTATTTGCGACTGACATAGAAATTCAGCATTGAATATGATCGGGTAACTAAATGAGGTAGTGCAAACGATTGCGTTACAGCTATGAATCTATAAGGTAACTACGGTATACTAATACGATAAAAAAAATTTTGGTCAAAAACCTATTAAATAAATATAGTTTTAAGCTTTTTTTATTTTTGAATGCCAGGATTCTAGCCACAATAGAAAATATATTGTATCTTTGCGATATATCGGACTGCGGCCGTAAAATGATCAATAAACATATAAATTAATCAATTACCTAATGTAACACATTAACTTTGTAAGTCAATGTATGTAAATCTAATGAGTTCTGTTTACGTAGTGTTTTCACTAAATGAACAATCTTTAAGAGCTCTATTCGGTTTAATCTAATTGTCTTTTCTTTCAAACTTCAAAAATATGTTCATCATGAAAGATGTGGTACTCAGCCACGTGACAAAGTGATTTGGTACCCAGCCGTGTCTTGAACGAGATTCAACGTTGATTTTTACTGAAATTCAGTTAGAACGGGATTTCGCTATATACGATAAATAGCACTATCTCTTTCTAACTCTATTTAAGTAAAGATCACTGCTTGCGTCTTGTTCTAGAATACGGGTGTAAGTATTCCAATGTATTGCCTAGTTAGTGTTCATATTGTCACGCGGCCGTACGCGTGACACAACTGCTGAAGTAACGCCGTGACTTCAGTGCACTCACGTCGGTCGCAAATGCAACACATAAATAACTCTGGTTATTTATGTATTTATATAACGGAAACTCATGTACTTAGGTGGACTGTTTATTACCTATAATTTATACCAGAGTCGAGCTCAATAATATAGTTTCTACATTATTATCTATTTTGACATCAAAATAGATAATAATATAAAATCCATTTACTATACGGTAATAATTGGAACACTATACAAAACATTAATTGAAAGTGCACATGTAATAATTGCAACTACACGAGTATCTTGTTTATATCATGAATAAACTTTAACTTTCAAGCCAATCAGTAAATTCAACTAAAATTAAACAATATGAAAAAAAACATAAAAAGCAAATGTTTTAATAATTTTATTTTCATAACATGTGCCATGTGTATGCATATAATAATTCTTATTCTATAAAAAATATTGCTATCAATCGGACAGCCCACCTGGTTTGAAATGGCCACTCTTGTTTATAATAATATACTAAAAGAATAACTGTTATGTTGATGGATAAAGGTGATATTAAGGCACCCACTCGGACGTTCTATACTACTTCGCCTATAGGTTCAAATAAGAAAGCTGTAATTTTGCCCCTGAACAGAAAATTCAACCTTATTTGAAGCAGGCAAAATACCAATTTTAGGCACAACCTCCAACAGAATGAGCGTACCATCTCTTCCAGTCTCCAGAACGTTGGGCGATGTAAACAAGCCCTCTTAAATATACGCGTGTTACTCATAACAAACAGTTGGAAACACAAGCCGGTGTAAACTTACGTGTGTGACGAGCGTCAAGCGTGTAATTATGGTGTTCGCCCGATCGCGCTATATGTGTAACCTGGATGACTAACTCCAAAAGCGCGTCACTGTTTCGTATAATTCATTGACTTATTTTAAACATGTGTAGTATGAGCGTATTCTTTGTTAAATATAAAGTACGCTTTTGGGTGCATCTTTTAAAAATATTTGGATATCTTTGTGTATACTGTGTTTTTTTTCCTACACAATAAAATTAAAAATCTAATAATAATGACTTATGTATTGATGATTGTATACACAATGATAATATAATTATATATAATTCAAGTAGGATTCAATTAGTTTTAAACTAATTAAAAGAAAGTCAAACATATTGACAATTTATAAAATAGATTTAAATTTAGATTGATTATTTCTAAAATGTTCTACTATGTGAATGTTTTAATAGTAGTAAGATCTTACCATAAATTCAATTATTATAAACATTGGTTTATATATGTACGTTATCCGACGCTCTTACGGTGAAGGAAAACATCGTGAGGAAACCTTCATGCACGCCTGCGAAGAGATTCGAAGGTTGTGTGTGAAGTCGTCCAATCCGCACTGGGCCCGCGTGGACGACTAAGGCCTAATCACCTATACGGTAGGCTCGTGCCCCTCGGTGGGGACGTTTAATGAGCTGATGATGATGAAACATTGGTTTTAAATCACCATCCAACCCCAATAGGGCGTGTACTATGTACACCAAATAACAAATTTAAATATATTTTTGTAATAAAGCAGTCCCCCATTATCTGTCCTGGTAATATACATTTTTTTCCATATGCTTAATAACAACATGTGGTATTGTACGTTGTCAGGGCGCGCACGAGTTCGAGCAGCTGGCGAAGCACCTGGAGGGGGCGTCGCTGTCGGCGGAGGAGCGCCAGAGCCTGGACGAGCTGCGCCAGTACCTCGTGCTCAACGAGGGCAGCTGGGTGCTCGGGGACGACTTCCTCGCGTTCATCGGTAACTCCTCTACCTCATGGATACATTAATAATAAATATCCACTGACATTCACACAGCGACATCTAGCCCCAAGTTAAGCGTGAAGCCTGTATATATATTTTTTGTATATACATACATATTATACATAGAAAACACCCAGACCATTACAAACAGATATGTTCATGCACACAAATGTTTGTACTGCCCGGAATTGAATCTGGAACCCTTGGTGTTGCAGTCGAAGTTTCAACCGCAACACTAAATGGGTCGTCAATATATATACAGGATAAAATTCTCACACATTTTACGCCAGATATCCTTGTCGCTTTGCTCATCCAGCCTCTGCTAGCGACATTTCCTGAGTCGTTCGGGCATCTTACATTACGCTTGCTAAGTTCACTTCAGAACCCGTTTGAGTCGGCCATCGATTCTGTGATATATCGCGTAACCTGTGTGTACTGGGCTGCTCCCCAAACATAGACTATGTTTTGCCCTTCTTAAATGTGTTGACAATGTAAAAATACACTAGATGGCGTAACTTAAATGAGTAGACTAACTTAATTCCGATTGGATACTTCCGATTTTAGTAATGTTATTTTAAAATGTCACAATAACAATAACAAGGAAGAACGCTCGATAACGTTTTGTGTGCACATAACAAGCAACTTTTTGAATTACAAAAACCTTCATTGACGAAACCACTGAGAAATAAAATGTTCTTAATATCAATTATAATAAATTAACAAACAAAGAAAAAATATAACAAAGTGGTTGTGTAATTCGGACGACGGACGGACAGACAGACAGACTTGACGAATCTATGAGGGTTCAGTTTTTTGCCTTTTGGCTACGGAACCCTAAAAACGCCAATATTTTGTCAACGTAGTTATATAATGAAATATTCTAAAATTTCATACTTTCAAAAATGAAGTGTAAATAATGCTCACACACGCGTGGGAAAACTGATAAAGGATAGCAAATGATCAGCTTTCACGATAGAATTAACGTTTGTAGCGTCGGACAAATGTATGTTGAGGCCAAACACAGCTAATGCCGCGGTATTTGCTCTCGCCACATACATTTGTACACGTGACAAACTCAAATATTTGGTAGATTATTTGCATTGTACATTTTTAGCAAATAAACGTTTTGTAACGCAATGTATGCCTTTCTAGACATGTTTACATCCGATTCCTTGCTAAGAACTTGGTAATTTAGTACAGTTGGTTTCGTTATTTTTCTAGGTCAATAAAAATTAAAACTAAATCTATGAAGAAAATTTTTGGGTGGAATATTAAAAAAAAATGAGACGATATTAGTATAGAGATATTTATTAGTATAATTTATATACATTGCCTAAAATGCATGCAAACGAAATAAAAACCTACAATGCATTTTGTAGTCTATCCGTATTGTATTGTTAATTAGTTACATAGATTTACTAACACGTTTTATTTATTTTTTAAGATATTTGGTATACACGAGCATACTACAATGTCACTATGACATGTAGCGAGCGACGTGATGATGAATGAAAATTTTGCTCAACTGACGGATGGGCATAATTTTGCTGCGGACACTTTTTGAGTGAAATCTCACTGCATCTAGTTAGTGTATTGTCCATGTAAGGCCTTTGTACGGTTTACCGCACATTACCTTAGCAGTAACCTAATTACAATGATATTTGTAATTCGCTGCATCGGCACTTTGTACTCGGGCGTGCATTTCATATTCAATAAATCAGTCTAATTACCACAAGCATCAGACTCGGTTGTATCATTTCTTATCAGCATCCCTTATCATATTATCAGCTATCATCTTATCATATCTATCATCTAAGTGTGTAGGCTTCAACCCCCTACATATTTTGGTCCTTCGAGCCGGATATATCAGTGACTCTTTTATCAGTAAAATTATCATTTTCATTTAAATCAAACTTTTATCAGTGACGTAACAAAACTTTACGTATCACAAATAAAGTGCAAGTGCAATATTCAGTGAAGTTTCCTAGCTAGAGGTTTGTCTGTGCGTCCTATCAAGGTTGCACGGCAGACACGTCACCACAGCTCGGCATCAGTCAACTACATCAGGAGCAGATAAGTCGTAACGTGCTAGCGTTACCACTAAGTAGTACCTATCAGCAGTTACAAGTAAGCTTGTTCCTTTTTTACTTTACTTACTCATTATAATGGAGAGCATAATCAAACGCCAGGAGGAGATCTTCGAAGCTATCAGACAAGTCAAGGTTAACTTCAACAAGGATTCTGCAAGCAGGAAGACGCCAGAATATATTCAAAAACGCATAGAGACTATACAAAACCTTTGGGGTGAGTTTGATCATAATAATTCCGCACTTTTAGAGTATGAGCAGTCGAGCGATGACGAATACTTTTAGAATAAAATCCATGACAAAGCAAGGGTTCTGTTTCTCGAAATTTACGAAAAATTGAAATCATTCAAGCCATCTATATCAGCCGACTCTAAAATTCCAGTATCAAACCCATTAGCGGATTTGTTATCAAAGCAGAACACAAACTTCAGAGCATTTAAACGACTTCTTAAAGGCATTAACTTTGACCTCCTATCTGAAAAATGGGAGATCGAAGATGAGCTGCGCAATCTTCAATCAAAATGGAATGCAATCGATATCCTGCACCTAGATATCGATAACATCACGAAAGGTTACAATGAAGATTATGAAGCTGAATTTAACGACCACGAAGTTTTATTCAAGGACGTGAAACGAAAATTAAATAAAAAATTATCATCTACAAGTCACATTCAGCATTCAACACCACAACTGGAAATTCCAATATTCACCGGAAGCTATGTGCATTGGCCCACATTTTCAGACTTATTTACTGCAGCTATTCATAATAACAATTTATTAACAAAATCCCAAAAGATGCAGCATTTAAAGGGAAAGGTCAAGGGAGAAGCAGAAATACTCATTTATTATCTACATATTTCGGAGGAAAATTATGACACAGCGTGGGAAATCCTCGTACATCGTTATAACAACCCTCAACTCATCTTTACCAAGCAGATAGAAATTCTACTCAATCAACCAAATGTGCAGCGCCAAACAGCATCCGATATCAAACGCCTACATGACGTTACAGCAGAGTGTATCCATGCTATCCACAACCTAGGAGTAGATACCAACTCATGGGATCCTCTAATCGTGCACCTTATCTCGAAAAAGCTGGATCCGGAAACCTTTAGTGAGTACAAGGAAGCTCGTGAAAATCCAAGAGAGCTTCCGACTTTAACAGAATTTATGAATTTTATTGAAGGAAAATTCATAGCACTCGAGCCAATCCACAGGAGAGAGAGAGACTCACCAAAATTTAACCAGTTGCAATCGCCTATCAAGAGATATTATCATTCAGAGAAATATCATCAGCCTCAAAATGTGAACAAAAGGTATCCGAAGAATTCGAAAATTTTCAATCTAATGCAACATACACGCGTCATTGCCCATTTTGCAACAGGAAGCACGATTTATTTCAATGTGACAAATTCGATTCATTAACACCAGACGCAAAAATTAACACGATTTCAAAACTTAAAGTATGCAAAAATTGTTTATACCATCATTTTAATAACGTATGCATTTCATTAAAATGATGTAAACATTGCAATGGCGAACATAATTCGAAACTTTTTTTTTATTTATTTTTTTATTGCTTATGTAGGCAGACGAGCTGGCGGCCCATCTGATGGAAAACGGTAACCGCCGCTCATGGACAACTGCAATGCTAAGGGCATAGCCATGCCGCTGCCTATCAAGAGGAAAGGGCTCTCTTTAAACCTCGTTTGAAGAAGGACATGTCGTAGTTATAAGGGAACACCGAGGCTGGGAGGTCGTTCCATAATTTGCACGCACGCGGAAGGAACGATCGCTGGAAGCGAAAGTTTCCAGGTGGTATGGATGGACCCTAGCTCGGCGTCGAGTCGTACGATGGTAAAACGGTGACACCGGCCTGATATCAAACAGTTCCTTGGAGCACTCACCATGAAAAAGCCTATAAAACACACAAAGACTTTAGCTAAAGTCTCTCCGGAATTCCAAAGACTCTAAACTGTTTGTGAGATCAGAATCACCGACAATTCGGACAGCACGTCTTTGCAAAGCGTCAAATGGGTCAAGCTGGTATTTAGGGGCGCCTGCCCAGAGATGAGAACAGTACTCCACATGAGGACGCACTTGAGCTTTATACAACACAAGTCGCTGGCTCTATGCGAAGAACCGCCTAGACCTGTTCAGGACACCCAACTTTTTGCCAGCTAGTTTGGCTTTGTCCTCCAAATGACGCTTGAATTGGACCTTGCTAGAAATCTCAATACCGAGGATTCCAATACTATCCGCTACAGAGAGAGAGGCTCCTTGAAAACTGGGTGCTACGACAAAAGGGTCTTTTTTTGCAGTGAATGCGCACACTTGCGTCTTCGTCGGATTAAACTCCACCAGGTTTAATTGACCCCATTCAGAGACTCTCTTCAACAAATATTCGACATCGAGCACTAAAACTGCATGACGCGTTTGCGCAATCAACGGAAATACCTACGTGCTCCAATTTTAATACCGCGCAAAAGCAAGCAATAAAGAATAAAACAATTAATCATATTCCCCAAAATCAATTTAATGCACATCACATACGTCAAAATGAAGAAGAGATTTTATTAACTACAATCTTGGTCCAAATAAAATCTCATGATGGCAACTTTATTACATTGCGTGCTTTATTAGATCAAGGCTCGCAAGTGTCTTTAATTACCGAGAGAGCAGCACAATTATTACAATTACCTAGAAACAAACATTATGCATCAGTATCGGGAATTGGCCACGAATCAAGCAAAGCAGAGGCACTATTTTACTAGAATGCAAATCAATTTATAACAACTATGATTTCTCCACAAAAGCTTTAATTATATCATCTCTTATCAGTAACTTACCAAACATATCATTCTACAAGCAATCATGGCCACATCTAGAGCATTTAACTTTAGCAGATCCCGAATATAATTTATCAAAGCCTATCGACCTCTTGCTAGGGGCGGAGGTGTATTCAGAAATAATAGCAGACGGTCTTATCAAAGGACCACCCCACGCACCCATAGCACAGCGTACTCGACTAGACTAGGCTGGATTTTATCAGGAAACGTTCGGACATTTCACTGCAACGTCATCATTAATGAATTATCAGACTTATCAAAATATTGGGAAATGGAAGACGTAAACACCAGCACAGCAGAGTTATCAAGTGATGATCAGTATTGTGAAGACTTTTACAAAGCTACAACAGTTCGCCTAGAAAATGGTAAATACCAGGTTAGCTTACCCATGAAGCCAGGTTTTGAAAATCAACTAGGCAAGTCAAAATCTAAGGCATTTGCACAGTTTAAGCAGCTAGAACGTAAAATGATGAGTAAGCCCGCTTTTGCTGATAGTTATAAAGCATTCATTAGAGAGTACGAAGAGTTAGGTCATATGCGTCCAGTACTAGTGAGATATCGTACTATCTTCCACATCACGGTGTCGAGAAACCTGACTCCACCACCACCAAACTTCGTGTAGTTTTCAACGCTTCGGCGGAAACAAGCACTGGAAAAAGCCTTAATGATCTCATGTTACGTGGTCCAAACCTGCAACAAGACCTTTTAACGTTGATAGTAAAATGGAGACAGTACAATTACGTAATAACAGCAGATATTGAAAAAGCATTCCGCAATCTACTTGTTAATGAATCACAACAAAATTTACAGCGCATATTATGGAGAGAGTCACCGAAAACTCAAGTTCAAGAATATTGTCTCACAACTGTAACCTACGGAACCAAGGCCGCCCCATACTTAACAATGCGAACCCTAAAACAGCTAGCCACAGATGACGGTGAAAAATATCCATTAGCAGCACAAGAGTTAAAACAGTCATTTTTTATGGACGATTTGTTGTCAGGAGAAAACTGCCTATCGTCAGCTAAATTGTTAGTATCACAGCTAATAAACATATTGCAAGGAGCAGGTATGAATCTCAGAAAATGGTCTAGCAACGAACCTATGATCTTATCAGATTTAGCAGAAGATAAATTAAATTCAACATTTGAATTTAAGTGTCAAGAGTCAAGAAAAACCCTTGGATTGCAGTGGAATCCAAAGGAAGACACTTTTACTTACAAAAACATATTAAATAATAAATTACCAAGCAAACAAACAAAACGTCAAGTCTTAGCAGAAATATCTCAAATATTTGACCCTTTAGGATGGCTATCGCCTATTACTATTCGGGCAAAATTATTTTTTCAACACTTGTGGAAGCAAGAAATATCATGGGATGATGAGTTATCAGATGATTATCAAAAGGAATGGCTACAGATCAGACACGATTTAAACAGTATCAATCAATTTATAATCTCACGACAAGTTGGTAATACAGAAAATTCAATTACACTCCACGGTTTCGCTGATGCCTCCGAAAGGGCATACGCTTGTACAATTTTCCTAGTATCATATCATAAAGGCGAGCACACATCACGCATTTTAGCTGCAAAAACAAAGGTAGCGTCGTTGAACAAAAAAACGCTTCCTCGAGTTGTGCGCAGCGGTATTATTATCAGAACTAATGAAGAAAATAAAAGAAGCACTTATCACAGATAACGTCACCACCTATGCATGGACTGACTCGATGGTTGTCCTCGGTTGGTTAAAGGGAGATGTATCAAAATGGAAGCAGTTTGTAGCAACCAGAACCCAGAGAATAAATGAGGTCATTCCGGCATCAAATTGGTATCATGTGTCAACAAAGGATAACGCTGCAGACTGTGCTTCACGTGGTATATCAGCTACGCAGCTGCAGGACATCATTTGTGGTGGACCGGCCCAAAATGGTTGCTAAATTTCAAGCCTGAATGTATACCCAACATTGATTACAAAACACCTGAAATTGAAATCAAGAAATCAGTACATGTGAACGTTGCCGTACAGTCGGAAAGATCAGAAACATTAATAAATTTATTAAATAATTACAGCTCAATCACTCGTGCCGCCAGAGTCTTAACATGGGTATTACGTTTCATCGAGCGAGTGCGCGGCGATAGAAATAAGACTCCTCGAAGCACATTCTCAGAAATAAATAATGCATACAATTTAATTATCAAGACTGTGCAAAAACAAGACTTCGAAAAGGAATTGAAAAATATTATAAAATTAGGTCATGTTGGAAAAAATAGCAAAATTTTGAATTTAAACCCATTTATTGATAACAACGGAATATTAAGAGTAGGCGGCAGATTAAATAAATCTAATATCAGCAGTAACGCCAAGCATCCAATTATTTTATCAAACAAATGTCGTTTGACCGAATTGATCATAAATAAAGCTCACCTAGCTACTTTACATGGAGGTCCAAAACTAACCTTATCACATATCAGAGAACAATTCTGGATTATCAGCGGTTTGAGAACAGTCAAAAAACATTTAAGAAATTGTGTTACATGTAAACGTTTCAGTGGAGAGAAGAGATATCAAATTATGGCGGATCTACCGGAACCAAGAGTGAACCCATCACGGCCGTTTACTCACACAGGCGTAGACTTTACAGGCCACGTCGAACTAAAGGCCAACAAAGGACGTGGAATAAAAACACTGAAAGGATACATTTTTGCCTTACAACCAAAGCAGTACATCTAGAGCTTGTATCCGACCTGAGCACCCAGGGTTTCTTAGCAGCCTTCCGGAGATTTATCAGTCGCAGAGGTGCACCCCGCCATGTCTACAGCGACAACGGTACTAATTTCGTTGGAGCAAATCGCCTTCTTCAATCAGAATACAAACAGATTATCAACAGTATTGACACCCAGTTCTTTAAAAATATAAGATATGAACATAGAGTGGCACTTTAATGCTCCCGCATGGCCCAACGCTGGAGGATTGTGGGAAGCAGCAGTAAAAAGCACAAAACATCATCTTTTACGTGTCATTGGTCACCAAAAACTTACTTACGAAGAATTTTGCACTCTCTTACACCAAATAGAAGCTTGTTTAAACTCAAGGCCTCTCTGCAGTATCACTGAAAATGCTGAAGATGAAATCTTAACTCCGGGACACTTCTTGATTGGTGGCCCGCTTTTATCACGTCCGCAAACTGAGACGGAAAATATAAACATAACGATGGAGCATGGTTCAAAACTTAAACAAGCAATTTTGGAAAGCATGGTCACGTGAGTACCTCCAACAATTGCAAACTAGGTCAAAGTGGACAACACCGACTTCAAATCTTAAATTAAATGATGTCGTTTTGGTTAAGGAGGAGAACTTGCCACCTGGCAAATGGGCGCTGGGCAAGGTGTGTGCACTGCATCCAGGTCAAGATGGCTACGTGCGAGTAGTATCCCTGAAAATAAAAAATAACATTATTAAACGTCCTATTAATAAATTAGTACTATTACCAGTTCACAACAACTTACCTCAAAATTCAGAACATCAGCAATTGCATAATAATAACAATATTCCACAGGAGTCATCACAGCAAGCTTCTGTAAACAATACAAGGGCTACACGCCGTACCACAGGAAGAGCGGGAGCAAACACTTTACATAAAATATTTTATACATTTATGTTGTTCACATGTATACTTCCCAGTTATCAAGAATCAGTACAGTCAAACCCATATAATATATCAATGCTGCCGGAAAATCAAACATTATATTTTGACAAAACATCAGACCTTATGTATATCAGAGATGACTGGAAATTAGTCATATATTACAATATGACGTCATACTGGCAAGGAATATCAAATATCAGGAATTATATCACACACATTAAGGAATTATGCATGGACACAAAAAACCAAAATATATATCACTCTTGCATTACAACTGGAACACTCACTCGAGAAGGCAACAAAGAGGATTTTTTAACGGTGTAGGCTATGCAGCGAATGCGCTTTTCGGAACGTTAGACGACAGATTTGCTCAACAATATGAGCGAGATATAGAAAAAATAAAACGAGATGAAAATCATTTACAAACCTTAATTAAATATCAAACAAGCATAATAGAAGCAGAACATAATATCATACAAAGAAACGAGAAAAATATGAATCAGCAATTTGAAATTATCAGGCAATATATAAATAATATAACACAAGAAACTAACAAGGTACAAATAAGCACTAATAATAATATATACATAATATCATCGACTCTGTCAGCCAATGTCATACTGGGGAATTTACGACGCATCCAAAGCACACTTCTAAATACAGTGACTGATATCAGCAACGGCAGACTGGACACGCGCCTGCTGTCCTTGGAGCAACTACAGCATGAGCTCGACATCATCGCAGGACAAATTAGCAGCGATCTGACTTTACCCGTTAGAGATAATATTTTGGATATATATAAGTTACTTAGAGTATTTACAAGGGTCACAAACAAGTATTTAATAATAGAAGTGAAAATACCTATCGTTAGCAACGAAGTCTTTGAAATGGACCGATTACTGAGCATTCCACAAAAACAAAATCAACATATGTACCAGATTATTACAGCAGTTTCATATATCGCATACAACCTTAGAAAGGATATCGCACTCTTTCTAACAGATAATGACCTTCGCCAATGTTTTGAACTACCAACATCTCTACTGTGCCATCTAACACAACCTTTTTACGATATTAAAGCAGAGCAGTCACTATGCAATATCAAACTATTAAATCCCGAAAGAAAATTAAATAATGAATTATCATTATGTAAGCCACTTACTACGACATGTAAACAAACATGGCTTAAGTTGCAGGCAGATAACACGTGGATATTTATGTGCTGTGAAGAATGCAATGTTCGCATTTTATGCCCAACAGGTGTAACAATGATAAAGCTCAACGACCGCGGTATTATAAAAATAGGTCAAGGTTGCACACTTAAAAGTAATGAGATCACTTTATTCGCTCACAACCATTTCCTCAACCAGATAGATATCAATCAACCCCTTTCGGTACCAAAAGTCTCTATGCTAAACAATATCATGAAGGATACCAGTTTTAACTTTACAAATTTAGAATGTCATGAAGAAAATTTTCACCAAATAAAACAACAAATCAATGAGTTAATGGTACAAGCCAAAACTAAGTTTACCGTCCACGAGAATCATCACTACGCAACGTACGGCATCTACACCTTCGTTATCGTCATCATTCTTCCTGGTGCGGGATGGCTCCTGCTTCGAAAGCTCAGGAGTCGCAGCCGGCGTGGGAGCAGCAATCAGCAGCAGAGCCAACAGCGGAGCCAAGCGGGGCCTGGTCCAGGGGCAGAGGTGCCCAAGACCATCACACTTGGCGACATCGGTAGTGCTAGTGAAGTGGTAGTGGCTAGTGTACCGCGAGTGAATCCGAGGCGAAAACAATCAATCGCGGGTGAATCGGTAGAAGTTCCCAAACTTACGAGGTTCAGACTCGATGATGAAATCTAAATAACATTGGTAACCAATGTTGAAAAGTGTTCGTTATTACTTACTTATTAATAATTAATTAATTAATTAACGTTGTTATTATTAAAGTCATTTATATTATTAATATCATCTTGTATCATTTTACTTTACATAATTTAGCAAATAGCGCCATTTACTTTGTTAAGTATACTTCATCTCTTTTTTATCTTATTCTCTTGCATCTTCTTGGTGCGGCAATATGTACGGTTTACCGCACATTACCTTAGCAGTAACCTAATTACAACGATATTTGTAAGTCGCTGCATCGGCACTTTATACTCGGGCGTGCATTTCATATTCAATAAATTAGTCTAATTACGACAAGCATCAGACTCGGTTGTATCATTTCTTATCAGCATCCCTTATCATATTATCAGCTATCATCTTATCATATCTATCATCTAAGTGTGTAGGCTTCAACCCCCTACAGCCTTTTTTACGAATATGGTTTTATTAACCAACTTCAAATAAGGAGGTTACTTAATTTAACTGTAGATATGCTTTTTTGTGTTTGTTCGCAGATATCTTTGTCATTTCTGAACCAATTTTGATAATATTTTGTGTAGATGAGGCGTCGGTGGCTCAATGGTATGGACTGTTGCCTTCCTATCGGGAGGGCGCAGGATTGAATCCCGCCACGTACAATAGGGATGATGACATTTTTCTTTCTGTTATTATATCGATGGACCGCATAATAATAGAAACATTGGTAAAAAAATTACTCCATTAACATTAAAACTCACAGCGATTTTCCAATTCTAAAAACACATTAATGGACTTTCCCAAAAACGCTTCATTCAAGCGTTTTTGGGAAAGTCCATTCATTTAACTTTGAAGACTAATAAAATTCATAAAACATGAGTTTTCGAGCTGAGAGTAAGCACATCGTTATATTTAACCCAGATTTGTCATAATATGAAATAGTTACGATTTCAGGACCCAGTCATCATGCCTATTGTTTTCGAATTTTCGAAATTATATGTATGTGTCGGATAACATACATATTGTTTTTTGCTGTTGTTACATGATTTCGCTCTTATGGTGAAGGAAAACATTGTAAGAAAACCTGTACACGCCTGCGAGGAGATTCAAAGGTTGAGCGTGAAGTCTGCCAATCCACGGGCCGCGTGGACGAATAAGGCCCATACACCTTTGACGGGTAGGCTCGTGCCCCTCGGTGGTGATGTTTAATGAACTGATGTTGAAAAATCGTGTGTGTGCCATAATTGTATTTTCATGTGTTTTGGTGAGTAACGTGGTGCGTGTGTGGTGTAGGTCGTCTGCTGAACGATTCGTCGTTCTCATCGGAGACGCGCGTGTCGGTCCTCCGCTGCCTGGGCGCGGGCGCGCTGCGCGAGGACGTGTCGCTGGTGCTGCACCAGGACCGGCGCGCGCACGCGCTGCTGGGGTACGCGCACCGCGTCGACACGCTACCGCTGCACGAACAACGCGCGCTCGGACTCTTCGTGAGTACACGCCGATACTACACTTTTATTTAATATCAAATTTGTTGGCACAGACACTTATTATAAACCGATGAGGGTTTTTGCAATGTAAACCCTCACTAGATGGCGCTCCGTTGGTGAAAGGTCTAGGATAATTTCGATTGGTCACTGATGTTTGTAGTCACATTAAATATCCAAATGTCACGCGACTAACCAATGGGAAGAGAGCAACTTGCTATTATACTTGACAGATTATTAAATTACAAATACCCTCATTGGATGCACATCATCCACTCAATATAACTATGTACGTTTAATCGACGCTCTTACGGTGAAGGAAAACATCGGGAAAAAACCTGCGAAGAGATTCACGGGTGTGCGTGAAGTCGTCCAATCGGCACCTGGCCCGTGTGGTAGGTTACGGCCCAATTTCCCTCTTATCGATACTGTATGGGGAAGACCTGTGCTCTGCAGGGGGCCGTTATAGGCCAATGATGATGAACGGGAAAATATATACATTTTCCATTGCTGACAATGGTTATGCAAGAGCTACTTTAATTGTGCCGACTTAGACATTAGTAACCTAAGGTTCGACAATTTTCATCTAAAATGCTCATTCCATGCAAACTCCATCAATGTGTGAAGAACATCATCAATCCCACCACAGTCTTCTCATGACAGTAATGACGATGATATTATCAATTCCACCATAGAAATATAAAATTTGTAGATAACAAAATTTTTTGACTATAAGTCACTTTATTTCAACAGTCACAATATGTGTTTTCTACTAAATAAACTGCTTACAAACCTACCTTTATGGACCCATAGCACCACGAGTAAACAATTCGGATTTAGTAAAATAATTCACACATTAGCGTTACTTTATGTGATAAAATAAAACTGAAAAGGCAAAATGTTTAATTTAACAGGCCCCAGTACAGCTCCCAAAAGTTTTCAGCATTACTATGCTAATCGTAATTTTATCAAAATTTTAACTGCAGTTAAAAATTAAACATGAATTAATATCTATACTAATATATAAAGCTGAAGAGTTTGTTTGTTTGAACGCGCTAATCTCAGGAACTACTGGTTCGATTTGAAAAATTCTTTCAGTGTTAGATCTTATTATCGAGGAAGGCTATAGGCTATATATCATCACGCTACGAGTAATAGAAGCGGAGCAGCAATGAAGAATGTTTCAAAATCGGGGGTATTTTTTTCATACTTGGAGCTTCCGCTGCGTACGCTGCGTAAACGGTTAAAGTTACACAAAAGTCATGTATGGAGTATTGTTCTGCTTTTAATGGTCTACAAAAAAGTCCGCGACAGCATATGCTATCTTTAAGGTTAGCTCACTATAACATATTTTTTTGCTAAAAAAAATCTGAAATTGACTCCGAAACCTTCAAAGTTGGAGGAGGGGAAATCGTATGTATAGTGATAATGCAAGTACCGTGTTATCCCGAATTTAATGCGAGCGAAGCCGCGGCAAAAGAAGCTAGTAATGTAGTCGACTCACGTTCGTGAATGAATTGAGCTTGTCGACCTTTGAAAACTCAATTCTACTCAGAGATAATTTCGTGCAGGTTAAGCAGTTGGTCATGGCTACTGTTTTAGGATGCTGGTTAACACCCACCAATCCGAATTGAGCCCGCGTGGTCCAAACTCCCCATAGCTGTGCTGGGCTGGCCTATGCCAGGAGGTCGTTATAGGATGATGTTGAGTTTTGAAATGAAAAAAATTTCCGATAACATTGAGTTACAATGTCAAAAATAATGTAATGCCACTGTTGAATACAGATATGCAACCTGTTTGAGAACGTGTCGTCATCCGAGTGGCTCCTGTACATCAGCGAGTGGGAGTGCAACGGCCAGCAGCTGTCCAACATCAGAGCTACCACCAAGGTCATTTATATTAGTCATTTATATTGTAAAGGCGACAATTTGTCTGTTTGTACTACTTGGCCAAACTAAACGGCTGAAATGATTTATAAAATTTGGTATGGGGTTAGCTGACAGTATTAATAAATAGACGACTTATATCTTATACGGCGAGTAACACTACGGGGTAAAGCTAGTCTTAATATAAACTAAAATACATGCGTCATTATTTTATGTAACTCTTAATATTTTAAACAATTTATGCAATAGAATAATAATCGTTCGATATTTTTATCAATTGTGCGTAATAAGGCTATTTGAAGATACTGGGGCATCGCACAGGTTTTTGTTTTAATACAATCAAGTCATGATAATGTTCTTTTTTATACTTGATTGTTATATACATAACGTACATTACGATGTCAATGTTTCCATATCTTGACAAGGCTGTCATATAGCAATAAGAGGTAAGGTTATCGGTATTTGACTTTTTAAATAATTCTTTAAATACGACCATTGAAGTTCTCAATGTATTTATTCACATGGTTGGCTATACGAGAGTGTTGTTATAGCTTGGTTATCTTATGTACATTCAGAAGCACTGCTTATTGGCGTGTGCAAGGAACTTTACCCATTAATTGCTTAGAATAAAAAATAATGTTGGTTCGTTTGTAACTGGGTTTAATTACATACTTAATCCATAAAGCTGCGTAAACTTTACTATATATTTACTATATATGCTATTTTCAAGTGCTTAGAATACAAATTTGCAACTTTCCCAATATTTAGTCCCTAAGCCGCTTCTTACGGCATACGCAGAGTGGTGACAATTGTATTCTATTCTGTCGTCACTACAAGGCAAATATATATGTGTCCAGGTTTGCGTCCACTGTGCGTTGAGCGAAGACGAGGAGCTCCGGGACGTGGGCACCGCGCTCATGTACAACATCGCCTCCAAGGAGGTAAAGACCGTGGTCAGTATCGCGCACACACACACACATACACACACACACACACACGGACCGACCAATCACGCGGTCACACGTTCAATGCGATCCGTTCATTTCCAAGCATGGTCTAAACAAAGGTGTGTCATAAGCATTGAATAGAACTCAATTTTATTTTTTTTGTTTTGGATAATTTTATTTAATCTAGGAAAGATACTGGCTATAAGAGGCTTGACATCTGTCATTTTGGATGTCGGGCGCAGTGCGGCATTGACGGAGAATAATAACATTGGTCTCCTTCAATGATATTCTGTCATGGACAGGCATTACAATCAGCTGAGCACCAGCTGTCCTGTTAAAAAAACTAATCTGCCATGCATTGCTGGCTGTTTCTTAATTAAAAAAGTTCTACCGTAATCTAACCATACCAAGCCAGCAATGTATATTAATTAATATGAAGTGAAACTTATAAAATGATACGAAGACGGTACGTGTTAAAAGTTATGAATAGCATTGAAACGATGCGTTACATTGGTCAGTCCGTGGAAGCCCCTTCCGTTGCAAGCGCTGTTCACGGCACTTCTATCTGATACACCACCCGATTGCTAGTAGAAGCTAGATTTTCTTTATACAATTTGTTATATCGATTTTAATGTAAATCTTAAAAATAGTATAATTTATGTAATGAGGTGTGTATCTGCCAATCTGTGGGTGTATTTAATTTACAGTCTGGGTTATTTACAATTACTTAATGCATATAAATGTATTGAATACTAATAGGTTATATATAATACTTATTTCTAGGTAATAAGGTGCTACTTGATACTTTATTTTTTTGTAAAAAAATATATTATGTAGTCTTTGTAGGTACATTGCAATTACAATACTTATTCTACTATCCTTCAGTCTATATTATTATCCTTTTTTTCTTGGGTATTACCTAATGACGAGTTTTAATGAAGATAAAACTGATTAAATAAAAGTTCTAAATATTCTACGGCAGTGGAATTGCCGACTTTAGTATTGGAAACTTATTGCTTAGCGCATTCGCGGCACTAAAGATATGTGACGCGTATGCAGCCGTCTACTGGCAATGAACGTGTTAAACAGTGGTCTGCACTTCTTCCTGTTGTAGTCCGATTCAAAGTCAACAAATGCATTAAATGGTGAACAGGCAGACATACTGTTGTGTTAGATTCGCGTCCCACTCTGAGGCACGATTAGGCTCGTTGCATTTTTTTTTTGCTTTGCCGCTTGCCACTTGTTCCTTGAAGTTGTAAAGGCCACCTGCAGCCAACAACGGTAATGTCCCGTGAAGCGGTAAAGCCAGCTGCGGTCAACAGCGATATGTCATTCCGAAAAAAATTCTGATAGGTTTTTTATATCATATTACGGCCTCTAAAACGGTTTCGTGTTATGACATACTGGTCAGCTGAGACCTTTGGCTTAGCGTGCAAATCTGTTCTTAAAAAAGTAGTAAGTGAAATAAGTCAATGAAATATTTAATAAATATGTACGAGGTTGTAAAAGTAGGTGACAATTTTGACATAATTTATTTAAATAATGGCAAATAATCGAACGGACATTGGTACATCTGCACTGAACAAAAATAAAATATGATAACAAGATGAATTGCTAAATTGTTATCAATATTATTCATTCACTATATTTAAACATCTTATAAAACCCCAAGTCGATATCTATCAAATTGCATATTATTTAAAAATAACGCAATGATATTTTTTAATTAAAATGATTTAGAAAAGAAGAAGGCTGCTTTTGAGAGTAATTAATATTGAAGTTTAAACTTTAAAAATAAAATATTTAAGAATCCTTATGCACTTTTTAACGCAATATTCATAGTTTTGACGCTGATAATTGGTTTCCAAAAGAGGACCGTCTTAAGTTTTGATAACACGTGTACCTACGTGAATTGAGTTTTTACCAAAACTGTTCCATATAATGTTTGTATAAATGCTGGATTTTTCTGTAAAATCACTGAATATTACTAAGTATGAAAGTAAACAATTATCACTGGTGTACTTATTGCTTTAGATTTCACTTTATCACCTGTAATAAGAAAAGATAAATCATAATTTGAAATATGTCAATATATTATATAAAATAACATAAAATAAACGGTAACCAGTTTACCTAACATCTGTCGTCTAGGGGTGAAGGACGCAGGGCAGTGTCGACAGAAAATAATTTCAACCAACTGTTAAAAACTGCATTTGTCATGGTCAGATGTATCACTTACCACAAGGCGAGGACACTGACCGTCCCGTTCACTTATGTCAAAATTACATATAATATTAAACAATAAAATTCTGCTATGAAACCAGTACCGGGCGGTGTAATCTCCGCTGTAGGTCGCGGGTCGCCTCCGCCGGTCATCGAGTCGGTTTGACGCAGTTCACATGGACTTTTGTAAACAACACGCCTGTTATATATAACTCATTGCAAGTCATGATAGTTATCTGTTATTATCAATAAGTTTTATTTAAGCAAAAGACGGCGTCAGTAAACGGTACCTTGATGCACTGGCTATATCAATTGTTATTTAAGATAGTACATATTTTGCTCGGTGTAGTACTAAAATTATTAAATAATGTTTCATGATAGTATACAATGCCACAGATTTTCCATGTACAATAAATCTCTAACCTTCTGATGTTTATTTGTACGGAAAGCGTATGATAAACAGAATAACAGTGAGCGCAAAATTCGTTTGAAATCCGTCGCAGGTGCCATTACATTAGGGTTTTCCTTATTCTCATAATGATGATAACAAGTAACAGATAACGTGCCTTAGTTCTCTTTTATTTCCTTAAATAAATCAAAGCGTGAAAGCAATTTTTAGATATATATGAGGCGCTGGTCACCGTCCTGTCAGAGATAACATTGTGGACCCTATATGTCTTCATAATTAAGGCTTAATTAAATTTCGACGTACATTTAATCTTGTAACGTAAATATTTGCTCGCGCATCAGTGCCGTTGGCGTCCGTGTGTGCACCTTCGCAGCTGCCATTTGTGATGGCTGATAAGATTCTGATGGGGTTTACAATTTGTCAACATTCCCAGTGAATATAGGAAGTTGAACAGATGCGAAACAATAATGCGTTGTGTTCACTTATTAATGTAAACGGATACATAGTAATTTATATGCAACAAAGAGGGTATGCCGTTCTCAAAGAAAGAAACGCCGAGAGTTGAGATTATTTGCGTACGAATTTAGCGAAATGAAAATGTTCAGACGAAAATAACTTACTCATAATTTAGTCAAATATTACAATACTATGCACGTGCCTTAAGCTATTTTCCATTTTTTTAACTTGATTTCACTTGGCCTCTTTAAATTTTTTCTTTAAGTTCATATGAATAAGTTAATGATCTTAAATTTTATGTTTAATTTATTCATGCCATTTATTCAATTTACTACCAGCTATATAGTCCAAAACAAAGCTTTCTTGAGTTGATGAATGCATGCGTTCGTCTAAATGCATTGGAATAGAAGAATTTGGCTCGTGTCCTTGAAAAAAGAAAGCTTTATTGTAAGAAAATATATTGTATTTATTTATTCCAAATTTATTGCATAAATAATACTATTTTATGAGTTAAGATTTATTTTTATTTCATATATTTTATTAAGTATTACACAACATCCAAATTATTCGCGAGTACACTGATATATTATTATATAAAGTATTATATATGTTGCCTGATTATAATATATTTTTTGCTGTAGCCGTATTTCGGCATATCAAATACGTCCGTCTAATTTAAATATTGTTTCTTATATTTACACTTGTGCGCCATCGCCACCGGTGTGACACGCATTATTTTATTGTGTCTGCAAAGTGTTAAGCATGGAGGCAAAAGTTAGCCGTGGCGACTGCAGTACTGGACTAGTTTAAAGCGTAAAGTTTGCCTGAAGTCATGGGTGTTGTGCAATACTGTGTGTGCGTGAGGGCGGGCGTGCGGGTGTGTGCGTGCGTGTGTGTGTGTGTGCGTGCGTGCGGTGTGTGTGTGCGTGTGGTGGCGGAGTGTGCGTGTGTTGCAGCGGCTGGGGGCGGTGCGCGGCTGCGGCCCGCGACTCGGCGCACGCAAGGCCAAGGTACGTCCACACTACTCTGCCGGATATACCATATACCGCTTATATATTCGCTCGTCACTTACATACTTTCCTAAGTTACCTAAAGAGCCGGCAGTCGCTGTCACGCAATAAAACAGCAATACTTATTCTATTTGGGACATTTTCTTTGCTCATGTTTTTATTATACTCGTAAAAGTCAAAATCCACTTATTCAAAATAAGGTTACAAGAAGTACTTATAAACGTCAAAAAAAACAAAAATCATTTAAAATACCAAGGTAACAACCTAAAGAAAAAGTTGTGGTCTAAAAATATATTGCCTTGATGGAATCAGCCAGCGGTTCACAACAAAACGATCTGAGCAATTTTAAGTCTTGGCGTGCCTTAAATCATATGTAAGAAAATGTATTTCCAACGAAATACTCTTAAGATGACAATATATTACTATGATAAGGTCAATAAAAGGTCTAGGTATGAACAGTAACCTCACATAGGTATCAATCAATATGATTTAACCAACAAGTTCTCGAAAGAGTAAATTCTATAGATAAAAAAGATTCCGGACTTCAAATGGTATGTGGGTGACTCAATACCGACAAAGCAGTGAAATATATAGATAAATATATATAAATATCAGATAAAGTTTCATGAACCATAACTGCATTCCAGCATATTTAAAACTGACAAAAGAATTTAATTAAACAATACTTATTTCTAAATAGTAAAAGTAGACAGAGAGAACCATGACCATGATCATTGATAATATATCTGTGGAAAAATTAAAAAGGAACTGAACGAATGATAAAGTATATGATTATAATTAGTCATAAAACATAGCCGAAACTTTCCACTATATCAATTAACTATAAGTAAATGATTTGTTCATCTCAATCTGGAAGCTTATCTTATATTACACGACGAAACGCAAATACATCTCTCAAATTGCTGTTTGCACTGAAATCATACTGAAACTGATTAACATTAGCTTGTTGAATAAATCTAGAAAAAGGCCACATGAATGTTGATACACGCTTTTATGATTTTTTTTTGGTAAAATACACTTAAAATTATTAAAATTGTCAAAAACTTTTTGACAATTTTAATAATTTGGAAATTGGATGAATAACACAACCTAGAAGTAAATTATAAAAAAACAAAATTAATGCAGTTTCGGCCATATCAAAAACCTCAATTGGAAATATTTAAAAAAAAAAACCACAATTTTGAATGCTTTAGCAGTTTCAATCTATTAGGCTTGTATTTAGGCTTAAACATAGATAATCATATAAATTAGAAGTCACACATACTAAAAATAAAAACAAAGTTAAGTTCATTTATTTACGGTCTACGAGAGCTTAAAAAAACAACTGACAAAAAAACCCGTATTATCGGCATACTACGCTTATGCTTACGGATGGATTCAATACGGAATAATACTCTGGGGAAAAAGCACGGACGTAAATGACATTTTTGTTCTACAAAAAAAATGCGTACGAGTAATTGCTAATATT
This sequence comes from Leucinodes orbonalis, assembly GCA_019425675.1. Classification (NCBI taxonomy): domain Eukaryota; kingdom Metazoa; phylum Arthropoda; class Insecta; order Lepidoptera; family Crambidae; genus Leucinodes; species Leucinodes orbonalis. The sequence continues at coordinate 82,644 of PQWD01012375.1, forward strand.
AAAGAAGGTGAGAGTTGTAAACCGCATTTTATTAATAACAATTTATTCACACTATCTACCGTTTACATCGTGGAAATATGTAAATCTGTAAGAAACACCCCAATTTCCCAAAAACAAAGCGATCAACACGATCGCCGCTATCATCCAGACCAAGCAAACTCGTGATGCCACGATCAAAGTTACACATGCACAGCCAGGGCCCCAATTCTATGTGTGTAAGAATTTACAACAAATTGCCAGATACAATTAAAGACGAGGAAAACTATTCTAAATTTATAAACAAATTGAAAGTAATGTTAATAGAAAAATGTTATTACACAATAAATGAATTTCTGGAATCAAAAATATTTTAATAATTAATAATAAAAAAAGGGAATTATATTAAAGATCACTAATTAATGTTCAATCCGTTCAGTACAAGTATTTTTATTACCTGAATTTAAATGATTGTTTATAATAGATTTATAATACATATATTTAAATGATTACTCATAAAGGTATAATCAATAAAAATATACTATTTTTTTATGCACTTGGAAATTACTACTAATTAAATACAATTACTCTTAAATATATTCGTGAATTTATTTTAATTTGTTTTGTTAATGATCTTGCATGTACAACATATTTTGTAAATGTTTTTAAAAGTAAAATGTATTGTTGTTGTGCCCTTCAGGGTCCACATGTGAACTGTTATTACAAATGTACACCTTTTAACTTCATGTGGTATGCAATAAAGAATTGAGAATTAAGCGTTTTCTTCCTGTCAAAAACAAATGAATCAAAACAAAGCGTTTTCTTCCTGTCAAAAACAAATGAATCAAACAAAATGTTTGTGTTGATTTTACAAGATTTTGTGCAACTGGCCTAATCGTTATATTGGTTATTTATTGCATATTCAGAATGGTGATACGCAGTTTAGTTTAAGTAACTACAAAACAGTGTAGTATAGGTATTTGGTAACGGCGGCGCGGGCCAGGAGCGCACACACTCGTCGTGTGCCGTACTTCACCTTAATCCTTTTATATGCCAGTTTTTTCTAACGTTTATTTATGTGTACAGTTCTTTTATTATATTTTTCATGACAAAAATGTCACTCCTTATCAGTGACATCAAACATTGTTTCAGCTATGGATTTGGAATCACTCGACGGTGTGATGTTCTGATATTTTATTTTGTTAATGTAAAATATAAACTACTACTTTGTGATCCTTGCAACCAATCAAGATTGACAGGAGATAATTTATTATTTATTTGCAAGGTATATGGTATATAGAGAATCCATGTACATCAGGAAAGCTAAATTTTAAGCGTTATGATTATGTAAAAAGGATAGGAAAATAATATTAAAGCATTGGTAAAAGTAGTAATTTTGGGTCTTCAATAACCTCAACGCGTCATGTTTTTGGTTGGTTTTATAATCGTAGCTAAAATAAGTTAAAATTACTTGATGATAAGTATATCCACCCATGGATACCTTGTTACTTCGACAGAGCTATGAATACGTTGTCACCCTTAAAATAGGAGAAGGAAAAGGATACGTGGCATAGGAGAACAGGGAATTTTAACCTCAATTACTGGCCGAAACAACCCTCGCGTTGTATGACGTCGGTGTTAGTGTCCCTGCAGTTGTCACGTGTGAGAGAGAGAGAGTGTAGCGGTGTGTGGTGTGGTTGCAGGTGTTCGACGAGGTGTGCGTGGAGCTGTGCATGGCGCTGCTGCAGCTGCTGAGCGGGTGCGTGGCGGAGGAGGCGGCGTTCCGCGCGCTCGCCGCCCTCGCCCGCCTCGCCGCCCACAGCGCCGACGTGCCCCAGCTCGTCGCCCTCGTCGGCCCGCCGCCCAACGCATACAGGTACCACGCGCACACACACAGGTACCGCGCGCTCGCCGGCCTCGCCCGCCTCGCCGCCCACAGCGCCGACGTGCCCAGCTCGTCGCCCTCGTGGCCCGCCGCCCAACGCATACAGGTACCACGCGCACACACACACGACACAGCACACGCACACACATACACGACGCCGCGTGTGTGTTTACCACACAAGAGATCGCCTCTTCACGCAGACACACGCATTCACTTTCAAACTTAAAGTTGAAAGTACAGAATTACTACTTAGAACTATGAGAATCTACAACCGAAAAAACGTTTGTTTTCCCTACATATGTATGATGTTTTCCCTACTGTATTATATCCAATTTAGAAATTATACACTACTCTAAATACAACCAAAGAACACCTCGAAAGTGTGTTTGGGAAATTCACATCCAATGTAGACTACCGCACTTTTACCTGAATACCAACTATCAATTTGTTTTTTATTCATCAGCGTCATCATCTTGTTTAGCCTTTTATATCAACTACTAAACTAAACAAAGAATTGTACGCTGACCGATCCGCAACAATCGACATCCATCGGCTACCTGCTACCTTAAGCAAGTCATTGATCCATCTAGCAGGATTAACCATTGATTTGCTCAGTACAGATATCTAAACCAAACGTTAATTATCTGTAGTCTATACTAAACTTTTTTCATATCCATTTGTCTTTTAACATCTCAAATTTTACATACACAGTTAATAAAGGAAATTTTAACAGTGTTATCTTTGTATCTTGTAAGACAGTATGTCAATAGCCTAAAAAGCCTCGTGTGGCGCACAAACTCGGGAATGAAAATAATTAAGCACAATAAAAGAGTAGTAAAGATAATGTTGTTATTACATTATATTAAACGCAAAATTGACAAAGTAATCATTAAAACTACTTTTTGTAAATGTTTGTCTAGTGTTTGTCAAATCAAGGATAGTATTTGTATAGCGACTTTTCAAATATACTTACGGTAATGTTTATATGTTAAAATGATAAGATACTTCATACACCAAACAAACATATGGTAATCGGACAGTGAGTGTTGCAACACCGGGAGCGCAAGGAAACGTTAAACAAAATGTAGTACTTATTATTTTTTCGAAATCAAATGAGTAACCATTGAGTGTTTGTGTAATCTGATTATATTTCGACACATCTTGCATTAGTATTTAACTAGGATGTCATTTTAATCTTCAATGACTATAAGTCAAAATGTAAATCTTGAATAATCTCCATCACACGCCATTTTTGCCATAACGATCTATTGGTAACCGTTTTTAGGGTTCCGTAGCCAAATGGCAAAAAACGGAACCCTTATAGATTCGGCAAGTCTGTCTGTCTGTCCGTCCGTATGTCACACCCTTTTTTCTGCGAAACTATAAACACTACACTATTCAAACTTTGTAATTATATGTATTCTGTGAAGTGGTATTAGGTTTTGACAAGAAACTTGTAAAAAAATTAAAATATTTTGGGGCTCCCCATACATTGGGCAGAAACTAAAAATTTTTCTTTTCATCGAACCCTCCTCGTGGGGTATCAATGTGTAGAGCTTGAAAATTGATATCGAGGTTTCTAATATCATTTTTTTTTTATAAATTGAATAGTTTGCGCAAAAGACACTTCCAAAGTTGAAAAAATTTTGTTCCCCCCTTATAATTTCTAAACTATGGGGTTGATAAAAAAAAATATAAATGATGTACATTACCATGAAATCTAACAACGAAATTTAATTTGAACGATTTCTGGTGTGTAGTTTTTATTTTATACGTCAAAAGCGGTGAACCACTATTTTCTCATATTAAAGCTGTAGTAGGTGCCTAAGTAAATAAAAATTACTTTATTTTATGTTACTTGCTGCTGCGGAACCCTCCACGGGCGATTCCGACTCGCGCTTGGCCAATTTTTTCAGTTAGGAATATCTTTATTGAATTATATGCAGTCAAATGAAGTCTTCTTGTCGTTTTTTTACAATATCAGATAATAATATTCATATAGACAGAAGCCCCGATGAGACGAGGCATAAGCTTTTCGCGTTAAAAGTCGTAAACGTTATCTTTTTAAACGTAATAAATACCTTCGCAATTACAAGAACAAAAAGCCCGTTTACACCATTTCTCCGTAACCTACTTCACTTATTGTGATTATTTTATTTGTTCAGCCACAAGGCGCTGTTTTTTGTCATACTTTGCGATAAACACAAAGACAATTGGGTTCATAATATCACTGAATTTAACTGGGGGAAGTCATGATTGACGTTGTATCTGATATTCTGGGTTCCAGTATCCTCTACGAGACGCTTTGATATTCTTATTTACATTTGTAACGCGTTTGCTTGTTGATTGATATTGCCTGCAGCCTTTATATAATTCAGTACAAATGCATTGGCTTGTTAATAATATCATTATCATCAGCAATTTAATCCGGGACTAAAACTGCTGACTTGATGATATCAAAAAATTCAGCAACGCTGGTGCAGTTCATGTTTCAAAGTTGCACCCGGGGAGAGTGGTTTGGCCCAGATCAATACCGAGAAATACTTATTACCCGTTATTTCCATCCCGAATCGTCAATGAGGTTGAGTAAAAATAACCGCTGGTCAGTCGGCTAAACAAGTGGCGGGAGGTTATCGCCCGCGCCTTATAAAGACTTCAATAAGTCTACGAAGACGATAATAGCTATGGAAAAATATTCTATTCACTAATAATAATCTTTACTGTGACTTGCAAAAGTGTATCAGAATAAAAACATGTGATAATTATTTGTTATTAATTTAAAATGCTGGAAGAAGCCGATAATAAACTATTAAGGGGTGTTGTGCGTGTGTGCGTGTGCCACCCACACTGACGGGCGTATAAGGCAACGGAACTACATAACAAATACATAATAAGTTCATGATAATCAAATACATAGTAATTTATAAGTTTTTTATGAATCTAAATTGAATACAATTTTTTTTTACTTAATCCTCTGAATTATAAAATAAGAAACTCCAATGGAAATGTTATGTGATTTAACCTTAATACCCCTCTAATATCCTGATTTAGAGGTTATTACACATAAGTCAGTATATAAGGACAAAACAGGATATATGGCTCTAAGTAATATATCTGAAAGATCCAATCGATTGTTGACCAATATCCCAGGCGGTATAGTCTGGCGACACTATAACGAGTAACTTTCCGTTAAACGGAACATAAATTCCACCCATAAAGATACTACAATTGCATTTACATTAAAATCAATTAATATTGTAATAAAGATACCGTACAACTATAATTTATGAGCGCATATGATGATCGCTCACAGTATCAATCGGTCAAGTGTCAACAGCTTCGCAACGCTTTGATATTGTGGTGAAATAATTAATGTACGGTATATCACAATAGGCAGAACTTTTCGAAAGTAGGTACGGTTCATATCGTGAGGATTAACAAACACTTATTGTTGTGCGCGGTGTTTTTTAAACGAGCTGCTATCGGCGCTGGTAAATGATTTCGCATTTTTGCGGCACCTTTAGCCCGCCCACGATTAGCTATCGCTCCCTGACCTCAAATATTGAATAAAAATCACAATACAATTGTGATCAATTAACGATGTGACCAGCATTTTCAGTCGCGTGCTTGTGGCCATCCCCTAAGACAGCATGACTTTTGGAAAGTCTAACTTGATAAGGAGTTTTGAATTGGGAATTTAGATATCTTGTATTTTTATCTGCAGGGGGACCAGTCCGCGGGTCGACGAACAGATAGACCTCATAATGAAGACGCTCAAGTAACTGGTGACGGTGGGGGAGGTGGGGGGAGGGGGGCAGTTCGTGTTATTTAGTTATGTAGACACTATGTCTGCGACGGAGCTTTATTCAAAGCGGTGCGTGCGGGCGAATGGCTTTATAAATATATAACACTTTGTAATGGGTGGCAGTGACATGATTCTGATTATATTGAGATTAATGAACATATTTTGAAACACTAAATGTGACCAAAGAAACCAAAGAACAAGTTTCTTAAATATGGGATATAAATAAAAACAACATATTTCTTTATCATAACTCGCACCGCAATAGTATAGAGCTCCGTTTATAGTCAGAGGGTATAGGGAGGCCGCGCGGCGCCTGCGCTCCGGTAGCAAAATCTTACTTCCATCACTTCAAAAGTGTGTATAAAATATCATCAATTAGCTAAACATGAATCACGATCATTATCGTCAAATCATTGTTCATAGTAAATGAGCTTATTAAAATTATTGTATCTAATTATAAGGTTATATGAATTGATTATTGATTTTGATAATTTTATCGTTAATTTTTATTTTCCTTCAGACGGGCGGGCGCCAGCCGCAGCGCGTTCTCGCCTTTCGTTTATTATCATGAGCCCGTTTTGTTAGGTTTTTGTTATTATTTAAAGCAAATGTATAATTGTGTACATAGTTAGTACAATGAGAATATAACAGAAATGTGTTAATAAATTAATATTATTTGGTAAGACGAGTAGCGGAGAAGTGGCACAGCGCTTACAGTAAGTACAGTCACGTGCAATAAAATGAATGTATGGACAAAATTCTATTCAATGTTTTTTAAACTGATTACAAATCGTCTTATTTAACGTAGCAGTATATACTTTATACTTTTAAATCACAATATAATATATACTTGCGGTTAAAGTGGGTATTCGATTTATGAATATAAATTAATTTCAAATTGTGTTCATGTATTCATTTTATTGCACATGAGTGTACCAGATCCGTGGTGATGTAGGACAGTCGCTGGTGCGGCGCTGTGCTGTACTGTCGGTGTAGTTGTGAGGTGGATCGGGCTGTACAATACTGTCGATATTTGTTTTCTCTGTTGCTGGCACTAACTCGTGGTGGCTGTTGCATTTACACGTTAATTTTAGTATTAAAAGTGGACGAATGTATCGCAATAAATTGTTGTATACTGACTTTGGTGTTTTATTTACATCTGCTATTTTGTACGTTAGGTAAAGTCCCCTTTCGTAACATACATTAATTGTATAGAAAAGCCAGTTTTAAAAAAAATCATCTTGAATTATTAATTTTATGGTCTATCCAATAATGGTTCAAAATACTAATCATAATTGAGAAAAGTTTTTAAGTCATAATATTTTGAAGCAACTTATAGAACTTATGTTGTATAAGTCTGCAATAATAATGTACATTGTTATCCACTACAGACGGTACCACCAGCTATGAGGTATAATTATGCATGCATAAGACGATATGACAATGAATTATTTGAATGTCTAATCCTACTGATAACATACATTTGAAATGAGAGCTCAGTTCAATAAAGTTAACATTAAAAAAAAGAAGTGAGATTTAAATTAATGATCATCGTCATCATCAGCTCATTGAACGTCCCCACCGAGGGGCACGAGCCTACCCGTATAGGGTGATTAGGTCTTAGTCGTCCACGCGGTCCCAGTGCGGGTTGGACTTCACGCACAACCTTTGAATCTCTTCGCAGGCGTGCGCAGGTTTTTTCACGATGTTTTCCTTCACCGTAAGAACGTCGGATAACGTACGACGTTCCAATGTTTTCAAAAATTCGAAAATACATTAGAACGTCGCGGGATTTGAACCTCAGCCCTCGCGGTAGGAGGGCGACACTCCACAGCATTGAGCCACCGACACTCTTAATGATCATACCAACATAAAATATATTTTTCTAAAATTCTTCTTATAGATAGGATAATAAATAGTAGCATGCGGTCTGCCTTAGTTCATCACTTACGAATTGTTATGTTTTCTCTGCCTCATGATGACAACAATTTAATATTTTAACAAATAGCTTTAATGAAGTAGTTAATTAAAGTATAAGCATGATTTAAATAAGGGTAAATAAAAATAAATATCCACCGACATACACACATCGCCAATGCAAAAATATTCTTATATCTATACTTTTTTTTAAATACATACATATTATACGTGGAACCACCCATACCATTACAAACATGCATGTTCATGCACACAAATGTTTGTACTGCCCGGGGATCGAATCCAGAACCCTTGGTGTGAGCCGACATCTCAACCATTACACCAAATCAGTCGTCAAAACTAAGTTATCAACATTGCTAACATGTAAAGTTTACATTTATTCATTTTATAGACAAATTTTTCATCAATTACAAAAAAGTAAAATTTATTAGCTACCTCCAAAGCCTAATGGAGATAGCTCCCTCTCATTCTATCATAAAGAATTGTTGCTTATTTTATCACAAATAGACGATTGTTGTTTATGTTTTGTGCAAAATCAGCTCCCATTCAACAAACAAGTTATACCTAAAGTATCTCATTAATAAATTAATATATCGTATTCTATAATTAACTCGGCTACAGATAGCAATTAAAAATAAAACAACTTATCACTCTTAAGTTCATAACAAAACTCATTTCGCAATAAAGCTATCGGTTACAGGCACGATAGGAGCCTATTTAACTTATGTAGGCAAAATTTATCAAAACGATAATTAAATTGAATGATATGCGATTTAAATTGTATGCCTCATCATGCCCAGATATGGATAGGTTAGGTAGGTAGGTAGTATCCATAACTCTCTATTAACGGAAAGGGTTAAATTATGTTTTTAATTAAAATTATTACCTAAATGTAGAGAGAAATAGAATAAAATTATTGCAATGTCTTCGTCTAAATCACCTTGTTAAAAAATTGGCCAAGCGCGAGTCGGAATCGCCCGTGGAGGGTTTCGCAGCAGCAAGTAACATAAAATAAGTAATTTTTATTTACTTGGGCACCTACTACAGCTTTAATATGAAAAATGGTGGTTCACCGTTTATGACGTATAAAAAAAAACTACACATACCCGACACAGGGTATGATGAAAAAATTTTTAGTTTCAGTTCAATGTATGGGGAACCCCAAAATATATTAATATTTTTTCAAATTTCTTATTAAAACCTAATAGCGGTTCACAGAATACATATACGTACAAAGTTTGAATAGTGTAGTACTTATAGGTTCGGTGAAAAAAGGGGTTATGTTATTCGGACGGACGGACGGACAGACAGACAGACTTGACGAATCTATAAGGGTTCCGATTTTTGCCATTTGGCTACGGAACCCTAAAAATAGATACGTACCTACTCTTCTCAGAAATTATAATTACCTACCTGCCAAGGAAAGTTTAATTTTCGTAAAGCTCTTGTGATCATAAATTATAAACACATAGCTTAACCGCAAAAGTTTCTAAAAAAAGACTTCATTGATAAATAATTCGATATCTATTACATCCACTGCAACAAACAGCTTTGACGTTCGTTGCACAAATGCATTTCCAATGACTCTACATCGAGACTGGTTCTGAATCATTACTTATCTGACGAGCTGGTCCTATTCGAGTCGGCGATTGACCTTCTTTCGTTACTCGTCAGGGTCCCCACATCCATGACCATAGTTAATGGACACTTTAATTCAATTAATTTTAAATACATACTTTATTTCTTTCAAATAGTTTCATGAATATCATCATCAGCTCATTATATGTCTCCACCGAGGGGCACGAGCCTACCCGTAAATATAGGCCTTAGTCGTCCACGCGGGCTCTGTGTTGATTGGCTGACTCCACACACAAACTTTGAATCTTTTCGTAGGCGTGCGCAGGTTTTCTCACGATGTTTTCCTTCACGATAAGAGCGTCGGATTAACGTACACATAAATTCTAAAATTCATTGGTACGTGGCGAGATTTGAACCAACACCCTCCAGATCGGAAGGCAATTGTCCATACCAACGGACGGATATGGAAATAAGTATATTTATTAAGTTGGTCCTATATAACTATTTTTGAATTAATAATAGGATCTCGGATAAATCTAAGTCCATGACATCCTTTCAGGTGGCCTCCCTTCTCCCAGGAGGTGTATTTTGTTCAACAAGGACGAATCTCGCTCCGGCTATCATGTTCAACCATAAGCGTATCCCTTGAGGCATAGAGGTAGACTTACACAATATGAGAATATTGTATAGAAATGAATACACAAACAGATTAGGTGTTAATTATAATGAATGCAGTATTTAGTGTTATAAAAAAGCACTTTATTAAAACTCATAATGTAGAGTAAAATCAATTTGATGTTTCTTTCCTTCGACACCTAAGTACCTACCTACTGCAAACTTAAATGAACCTATGGAACAACATGGCGGTTTAGTCAAGTAAGTTTAAGTAGGTACAATCTGGTTTTGCGTGTATAGGCATTAATAACAAAAAATGCATAATACATGTTTACTTAAAGCAATGTCTCTAATAAATTTATAAGACACCTTAAACGCGTTTTTCTTTTAGTAACCTTGGGAACAGGTCTGGTCTGTTGACACGATTGCATTTTTTTTATTTAAATTATATAAAAACAGAATAGTATGCTGAGACGGGTTTACTTTGTTATCAACGCTTCTTCAAATGCAGAGCCACCAGAAATTAAGGCGTAAAAAATATATTTTGTGTTCAAGTTAGAGAAGCGATTGCATAGGGTTTATACTTATAAGTAACCCTTGGTAAGTAAGTAGTAGTAAGCTATAGCTTAGCATACGTATTTGCTAATTTAGCCACACAATTCTGTGGATGTTTATCTGATAAGGAGGCGAGGAGATGGCAGCCTGTGGCAGACTTGGCGGCACCCGAGAGCGCGGAGCTCGTGACGCACTGATAATGCCCCAATTATATACGGCGCAGGCGCAGCCAGCGGCAGTTTGTAGACGGGGCGCGCGCAGCTAACAGCCTCCGTTCTCATCAAGTGCACACGAGAATTCTCTATTTAATGTCAAACATTATTTTCGGATATAATTAGTCAAAGATGGAAACAGAAATGAACATTCCGCTGCACAATGGCGCAAAGGGCGAAAGCCGGTGGATGAGGTTGTTGCGGCGGCGGCTGCCGATCCTGGAGTGGGGCCCGAAGTACACGCGGCTGATGGCGGTGGGGGACCTGGTGGCCGGCGTCACGCTGGGCCTCACGCTGGTGCCGCAGAGCATCGCGTACGCCGCCCTCGCCGACTTGCCGGTCCAGTACGGCCTTTACTCCTCCTTTATTGGTAAAAACTTATAATTTACCTGCATAATTAATTGCAGCGGTAACTTCCTTTTATTTTAGATTGTTACTCTGTTTAAATTTTTGAATCCATTTAAAATACTGCAAAATAATCAAACGAAATGAGATGACTTTGGGATCTTACGATTGGTTATGGTATGGTATACATTTCAGCATTATTGAAGGAAAGAAGCTTGTCCAGAATTGGATGCTTCATCTTTTACCTATGACAATGCTTTAAAAATATTTTGGCTTATAGGCTTAGTACCAGTTAGGCTTACTATTACCAATAGAATCTGTTTGTAAGTTTTAATTCTTTTGGTTTATGACGCAACCTTCTTTCGTTTTAAATACGGTCTATTTGAATTACTCTATCACTTTGCAATTTTCCAGTAGATTCATTTTGTTTTCTAAATGATTACTGCTGTTTAGAGGCACGATGGCCTTTACGCTTTACCGGGCGCGTGGCGGCGCAGATGGCTCTCCTTAAAATTTTACACAACGAGCCTAAGGGCGTCCCAGAGTGGGACTCGAACCTCGGCTTAAGGCGCTGCGGGGAGGGCACAGCCAAAACATTATGACCTACTAGGTAACCTAGTGTCTGTTTGGTGAGTTTTTCCAAAGAGTGGGTGCAACTTGATAGAGTGCACTGATCCGTGCGCGCCTCTGACGTATTTTGCATATCTTTAACATTGCTATTGTTTCTTCCGTACCCATCGTATTGTGCATGGTAACTTATCAGTTCTAAACTGAACATATTGTATGAGATCAGTGTATAAACGAGGCATAAAAACCAGTTGGCAATTGTTATACGTCAATAGATTTAATTTGTAACAAAATATCTACATATATTTACATTTAAGTTCTCTAAAATGTACCTAGTCTTTTTTCTGCCGGTTGAATAAAGGTAATAAAGATAAATAATATTAGTTTCTTTTGTGTAACTAAGCTAATTTAAACTTGATATTACGTATACGACCTGAAATCATTAATATTTACAAAGATCTTCGCATAAATGTTGGCTCAATAAAAAGTGCAAATGTTCAATGACACATTAACAAAATTAAGACCTATCGATACTCAAAACAACATTCGGTATTAAACCAAATTTTGATTGTCATAATGATTTTTCCCAAGATACTTTACTTATCTGTACTTGAAAAGTGCTACTTCCACTAAATGAGTCAGTAATAGCACCTGTCCAATTGACCCGCATATAGTAACAAGCTACCGTTTGCAGGCACGATCCTGTACGTGTTCCTGGGCACGGTGAAGGAGGTGTCGATTGGGCCCACGTCTCTGATGGCGCTGCTGACGCTGCAGACCTGCCGCGGCCTGCCCATCGAGTACGTCATGCTGCTCACCTTCCTCTCCGGCTGCGTCGTCTTCGTCATGGGCTTGCTGCGACTAGGTATGGTATACAATGTGCTAAGAAACTGGGACTAATTGCATAAAGTGATTCCACCATGCGATCTCCCCGCGGAAAGTGAATCCTCGGATCACGCGGCGATCTAAACATACACACCACTAGACCACTGAGGTCGTTTAGAATATAACTTTTTTAAATATCTACACAAAGTGATAGTGAAAATAAAGGCTGTTAAAATCACTTGTTAACATCATGACTGACGCAGTTAATGCTATACAAACATGTCCATTGATCTGACACGATATACCTGGACACAAGAAAGATTGAATCGTTTCCTTAAAATGATAGATAATTTTATTAAAAAGCGTATATGAATACGACATAAAAAATCGTAGTCGAAATAATTCGTTTTAACATCATCATCATAAGCCTATTACACCCCACTGCAGGACATAGGCTTTCCCATACAGCATAAATAAGGGAAGATTGAGCCGTAACCAACTCGATGAAACCAACTCACACAATGCGGGTTGGTTGGTGTTCAACTACCATCCCAAAATTGTAACCGAGACGGACGGCTTGAAGTGCCAAACGCATAGATTTCTATATACAAAAGGTCTTTTATCAAACGAAGCACAGTATCATCTTTCTTTCTTTTTAGACAGTCCGATAATTCAGTTTGCTGTCTTTACTACATTTAAGAAAAAGCAGCTCTATCTCGCACAGATTTAACAAATACCGCGTCCTTAGGTTTCCTGGTGGAGCTGATATCAGTATCGGTGACGAGCGGGTTCACGTCGGCCACGGCCATCATCATCGTGGTGTCGCAGCTGAAGGGCCTGCTGGGCCTGTCGTTCACGGCGGAGTCGGTGTTCGAGAACTTCCACCAGATCGTCTCGCGCTGGCGCCAGGTGCGGCCCTACGACTGCGCCGTCGCCGCCGTCTGCTGCGCCCTGCTGCTGGCACTCAGGGTCAGTAACACTTTATAACTCTCTTCAACTTATTGCAGCTCGCTACTGGACATGGGTCGCTTCATTTTGCGTCAGATATTCGCGCTTGGTGTGGACCGTTGCCTTCTGATCTGGAGGGCGCAGGTTCAAATCCCACCACGTACCGATGTCAGTTCGAGTTTTCGAAATTATTATGTACGTTAATCCGACGCTTTTGCGGTGATGGAAAACATCGTGAGGAAACCTGGGAAAGGTTGTTCGTGAAGTCGGCACTGAGCCCGCTGGACGACTAAGGCCTATCACCCTATACGGGTAGGCTCGTGCCCCTCGGTGGGGACGTTGAATGAGTGATGATGATGATCCCCGCTTCGCTTTTTTCATCCAGCCTCCATAAACGACCTTCCGCAAGTCGCCGGCTCATCAGGCTAGATAGCGTCCTACGCTTACGCTTGCCTACTACTATTTATTATGTAGAGCATATCTACTGTTTTCTTCTGTTAACCGGAGATAGCCGATACAGTTTCACCGTCCTTGCTGATCTACTAATCAACCATGGTACTGATACCAATGGTTTTAGTCCATACTTAGACAATAGTTTTAAGTCCTATTTTATTTATTGAAGCATAAGATAACATTACTCATAGTAAGTTATTTACGTTATACTTTTATTAATCATAAAGGATTATACTAATAGGTTTACTCTTAGTGGGATTTTAATTAATACGTAGATAAACCTTGGTTAGATAGGCGCCAGCGAATGATCCTAACGACGCTGAAATTCCGCCTAATGGCTAATTTATTGACTCTCTCATCTTTAACATTCCAATTAATGATATATAAACCGTTTAAAGTAGAATCAACAGTCCAATATCTCATTAATGTTACATTACGTCAGTTATCAAACTTTTACCAAAAGACAAATACGTATCTAGAATAAAAATCTAGATTAAGCAAATATTAGCTGAACTAATCCCGTGGGCATCTTAACTAGCATGCGACTGACTGAAGCAACTTATCTTATTATTTTATGTGATAAAACAAACAGGAAAAGATTATTTATGACTTGAAAGTAAACATACATTAATGTTTCGGTAAATAGCAAGCTGTATGTCTCTAGAGAATGAGATATTGCCTTTTAAAAGGGCATACCTGAGATTACAAATGCATTGTATTATGATATTATCATTCTTACTTTTTCTCTCTTTTAACCTATTCCAGTCCACTAGTTTACAAAGATATCTCACATTCTGCGCTAGATATTCCGGTCCTCCACTTTCCTCATCCAGCCTCGTTCAGCGACCTTTTTCAAGTTATAGTCCTTCGGGCCGCTAAATGTCCGCTTGACAAGTCTTCACTCCAGAACTCGTCTGCTCCAACGGCCCCCGGTTCTGGGACATACATGACAGATCCCCTGTCACATCTAGACATTACAACCTTAATTATTATTTTTACATGCGCAGATAGATTGCTTTATACGTATACTTAGGTTGTTCGATATTTTACCGTAAACTAAACATGACGTCATTGTTTACAGAAACTGAAGGATGTAAAAGTAAAGGACGAGCGCACGAAGCGTCTGCTGTGGTTGGTGTCGATTGGGCGCAACGCCCTGGTGGTGGTGGGCGCCTCCGTGTTCGCCTACTGCACCCAAGACCGGGACCACCCACACTTTAAGCTGTCAGGTAGGACGCGCATAAACATGCTTCGCTGTTATCAACAATGTCATTCTCTAACGGCCCTGACGCTAGTACAGGTTATAAATACAAATGGTTTTGCCCTCATGTAGGTATCTAAAAATAAGTGTTGAGAACAAATAAGTACTTATGTTGTGTTGTTTTATAAACGGCAGAATAAAATATAATTGTTACCAGCCGTAGGCGGTGGCTGTGGGGCACAGCAATCATCAAAGCATCGGTGGCTTATTGTGGTGGACTGTTGCCTTTCGATCTGGAGGGTGCAGGTTCAAATCCAGCCACGTTTATCCGATGCTCTTACGATGAAGAAAAACATTGTGAGGAAGTCCATTAGTGGACTGTGACGAGATATAAAAAAGTAAAATATAATATATTTAAATTATGAAACAAATCATATTAAAAGATTTTGACTTTGGCGACCTATTTGGTGTAATGGTTGAAACATCGGTTACTAAACCCAGGGTACCGGATTCGAACCCCGGGCAGTACAAACACGTGTCCATGTCTATGTTTATTGGTCTGGGTGTTTTCTATGTACCTATGTATTTACAAAAAAAAGTACCTATATAAGTATGTTTATCCGTTGTTTAATATCCGTACTACAAGCTTCACGCTTAACTTGGGCTAGATGCGCTTGGGAATGTCAGTGGATATTTATTATTTATTAATTTAATGATGATATTTCGCATGGTGTGCAGGTCGCGTGGTGGGCGGGCTGCCGCAGCTGTCCCTGCCGCCCTTCAGCGTGGTGCACAACAACGAGACGGTGCACTTCCCGGAGATGGCGCGCCGCCTCGGGCCCACGCTCATCATGATGCCCGTCGTCATGGTCATCGCCAACATCGCCATCGCTAAGGCTTTCAGTAAGTTGTTGCTTTTGGGTCTATTGATTTCGAAATAATAATTACTACTACTTACGAGTTTATTCGATAGTATGAATTCTTAAGTGGTCGAATACTCGTTGAGGACAACACTTTATTTCCTTTTATAATTTTCTACGATGATAAGTACCTTTGGGCTGATATTCAAAATATTGTTGGTTGTCTCCCTTTTCAATTGATAGTGTATTTACACGGAAAAAGATGTAAAATGCAACTCCGTCTGGTGGACTGATGACTTGGTTAAGTTGTCTAGCACTTACTGGAACTCCCGAGGGATAGGTCCCCATACTTATGGAAAGGGTTTTAAATCACTTGAGTTATAACTTATATGTTTGGTATTTATTGTGATCAGAGCGCGTGTGGGTGGGCTTCTTTTCTGGAAGTCTTTTAGGGGCATTGTTTAGCAGTGGGCTGATATAATTTTGCACTCATAAAGTAACAATTGCTTGAACATCAGTTCACAGAATGCTGATCTAAATTCGTATAATTATAAAAACCTTTTGATTACCAATGACGCTTTAAGCACAATAAATTTACTATTGTTCGATTTCTGGCGTTCAATATGTTAAGTGACACATCCGAGGGCTAGTAGAGTAGGAAAGGGAAGCAGCTGTGATGGGATCATGAGCGTAGCCCGTCTTGGGCTCAAGGTGGGGCAACAGTGAACCTATCCCCCCACCCCCGGTTTATTTTGTTAAATTATGCTGCGCGCCAGCTTCCCCAGTGTGGCTACGGCCATGGATATGAGCGTGCGTAACGCGTGTGATGTGTTGGGGTGCGGCAGGCGCGGGAGGGCGGGTGGCCGCGACGCAGGAGATGGTGACGCTGGGGCTGGTGAACGCGGTGGGCGCGGCCGTGCGCGCCATGCCCACGTGCGGCGCCTTCACGCGCTCCGCCGTCGCGCACGCCTCGGGGGTGCGCTCGCCCGCCGCCGGACTCTACTCCGGTTAGTCATGGCTGGATGCTTTGCTTACACACACACACACACACGCATACACACACACACACACACACACACAACAATATACTAGCACGTACAGTAAGATCCGCGAAAGATGACCACTGCGCTGCAGTCACTTTTCTCTGTCCCTTTGGAGTTGCAGTGGCAATTCTTGTATTTTATCAACGCTTATAGCATTGTCTTATATTTCATTATTATACTATCTCACTATTATTACAATAGTCTTCATCTTGTGCAGAAGGCCGCCAATTGTGGTCATATTTCGTAAATCATACTAAACATACCAATTGCTGGCGCCCGCACTTACGGCGCAGCCGCATTTGAATAAACACAACATTATAGCACACGCGTGTACACATATTTTTTTTATTTTTTCCTGAATCTCCTTTTGGAATTATAAGAAACGAGAACAACAGTCCAAATTACTACGTACAACGATTTTTCCAGATAAAATCTTAAATACATTTGCATTAACCTAGAAGGTACTTGTACCTAATTCGTCTTATTTTTCTATTGAAAACTTAATTAATTTAATATTTTACAAACCGCCTTACAAAAGAAAAAAAGGTATGTACACATTTTGTCAAATAAAAAGAATTTAGTATTTGTTTTCTTTATCCTGCAGGTATCATAACACTTCTGGCGCTGATCTTCCTGACTGAGTACTTCTACTTCATCCCTAAGGCGTGCCTGTCTTCGGTGCTTATTTGCGCTGTCATATTTATGGTAATTTACACTCAATTTTGGATTATGCTCCTTCTAATACCTTTATAAATTTCTGATTGGGAATTTTAAAACAACGAAACTAAAGCTATCTACCTATAATCTTCTTAATTCGAACTAAATTTATGAACTTAGTTAGATCAATAGTTTAGTCTTACCAATAAGTCCTCATTTGAATGTTCTGATAACCCTTAACCCATTAAACACCGGTCAGTAGAAAATCTATCTGGCTTTTTTTTTTCGAACTGACGACTGCTGTTGGCCGCAGATGGTCTTTACAGCTTCATCGGGCAATTGGCGAGCCCAGATGGCTCTCAGCCTTAAAATATATCTGGCGTCTTAAAGAGTCATTGGCAGTCAAATGGTTAAATTGGTGCCGGATACTCTGAGAGGAGACCCTTGTTGTGTAGACGCTCGTACGAAATCGGGATGTTGATTGGGTTTCTATTACCTTTTCATACACAAGTATTCGTGTTGACTACATGTAAGTCTGTGATGATGCACAGGTGGACTACCAGACGGTGTTCCGTCTGTGGAAGCAGAGCAAGAGCGAGCTGATGGTGCTGTGCGTGACGTTCGCGGTGAGCGTGAGCGTCACGGTGGAGCTGGGCGTGGCGGCCGGCGTGCTGGCGGACCTGGCGCTCTTGCTTTACGGGATCATGAACCCTCATGTCGACATACACTATGTCAAGGTAACTACACCACACACTTTTCAAAGTATAAAGCCAGTTCTATAATGTATGTTTTTTTAGTTTCGTATTGAAAGTGTGGTTTTGAAAGTTGAACAAGTGTTTTTGAATTGGGATTTTTGGAGATAATTGAAATTCACAATGTGGGAGACTAGTTGATTTCAGAGGTCCGAGGTAATGGATGCACTTTTTTTTTTTAGAGGAGTATCCTACATTGGATACTGGCCGTCATTTTCTATGCGCCTCGTCCTAAAGCTGACTTTGGGTACGCGCTGAGCTTAATTAACCGTTCAGTTAGTTGACGATGTCCGCGTGGTTGACACGGATTGACTTTTCCTCATTTGGACGGAATGATCTCAGTTTTAATAGGAAGTCAATAGATCCATGTACCATCTCCCATATCCCAAGGGCTCGTGTGGTGTGTGTAGCGGTCGCGGGGCGCCTCTTAGTCGGAAATCTACAGCCCTAGGCTAATGGATACGGCTGAGTGACGTATGTATTGTGTTCAGACCCCGAGCGGGTGCGGCGTGGTGGTCCGCGCGAGCGTGGGCCTGGTGTACGTGAACGCGGAGCGCGTGCTGGGCCGCGCCGCCGCCGCCGCCGCGCCGCCCGCGCCGCTGCTGCTCGACACCGCTCGCATCGCACTCCTCGACGCCGCTGCCGAACAGGTACACCACCACACACCACCTCTATATACACCTACACACACAACCTCTACCTGCAGCTCCATAGCAAGCCGCTAGCTGAAGCTCGACATACTACTACCCTCTCTCCACCTCACACCTCTACCCGCAATGGCACACCACCCATCTACCCATAGCTTCACACATACCTCTACTTCCACACAGCACCTCTATCCTCAGCTTCACACTCAACTTCTGCATCCAGCTTCAAAACTCACCATAACTTTCCACTCCCACTGTACCCTATGCTCCACAACCCACTCTACCCGTAGCTACACATCTCACTTCTACAAACATGATTATAATGATGACAGAAAATTTATAAACACATTATTTATAACAACTTCACAAATAGAGTTCTGTATTTAATTTTAAATGTGTTTTGATGAGACCGATTGTGCTTTAACGCTAGATTATTGTCGGCAATACGGTAATCTTTAATGGCTGTTAATTCAATATCGTAAACTAAAATATAAAACAAATACTTACCTACTTAAATCATTCATCATCATCATTTGACGCCTTGCATTGAAACAACTAACTTCAACGAATACGTTCCCGGCAGGCGCTCGAGCGGCTCGCCAAGAAGTTGCAAAGCACAAAGCAGGAGCTGATCCTGTTCAACGCCCCGGCGGAGCTGGCGCGGAGGCTGGAGAGGCTGCAGCTGGAGACGCGCGCGCTCTCCGCCCCCTCCCCCGCCGCCGCGCTGCTCGCCCTCCGCCCCCCACACCCCACACCCCTCACACCCCCACACCCCCCACACACCTCGCCGACACCATGGAGGAACCACTCCACCCCTCCACGCCGGCTGAAACCACCGTGCTGCTCTCCGATGACCACTGAGAACCACGTCAGCGGGAATACAGCTGTGCTTAACGTACAGCCAATTGTGGTTCAGAAAAATCTTGAAGATTTTTTTTCTCATCTCTGAGAGACTATAGCTTAGTTATAAAAGGCTATAGTTTGGAACTTCTCTTCACTATTACAGACAATTAAGGGTTTTAAAGTGAGAATTTGGAATACCTATCCACTACAAACCGTATTTCTTACTAAGAACGCTTTTAGACATCTTCGGCAGTCAATAGGTTAGAAAGATCATTTTGCTGAAATCATTTTTGAATGAGACAGTTTTAGAATTTTAAAGTTAAAAAAAACCATTTTATTTTTATTTGTTGTGCCATTTGTTTTATAATCGCATCAATAGTTATGCATAAAACTCTTAACAATGACTCTTTTAACATCTTTACCATACTTTGTAAGATATCATGTTCATTTTAGATATTCGTTAAACGAATTTCATGTGATACAATATTTATTTAAACATTAAGGATATTGACATCGTTAAAATTTAGAACCAAAATTTCTCTTCGTAAAAAGCGGATTTTTTTTCGTCTCGGATTGAAAGTATTGTCAAAGCGGTAATGAGACCAAAGTTTGAAAAATACTGCTAGATTTTAATTGATGTATACGCGAGTAGTCATATTATGATTTTGTATTTATTATTTATAATTCAAATGATGTAAGGGAAGCTTGATGAATTATGTACATTACTCACATCTACTTCATGTACGTTAGCATGATCACTATTTCAGCTATAGAGTGCACTGCTGGACTAGAACGCCCTCGGCGACCCGCGTCGTTGTTGGGCTTCAGACTTTAATCATCAAGATGTCCAGCCAGAACCGCGTTCGATGTTAGGCATAACGCGGTGTTGGTTGGCGTAAGCCTTGAAGTCTGTTATTTAAAGAATACTTTCTAAGTTTAATAAAATAAGTTATATTCTATAAGTATTACCTAGTCCATAATGTATTAATTTTGTAGACTATGTAAAATTTTGTTATGTTTTTTTAAACTAATTAGTGTCAATTTCCTAATTAAACAATGCAGTCACCCTTCAAAATATGTAGGTACATAAAATAAAAATGTTTTATTATTTATATCTTAGTAAAATGTGCAAACATTTGACAAACGTGTAGAACACAAACTGGACTACTGGACTAGACAAACTGGACTAAACCTACTTAAATGCCTGCAGGACCCGAGGCAGTACCTATAGTATATTGTAAATAATATTAATGATATAATGTTGTAAATATTAGCTATGTAAGTTATGTACAAGTAATGTTATTATATTGTTACTTTTTTGTAAATACAATAAATAATTTCAATGAAAATGCAGTTTTGATTAGATTATTCCAAATCCAATTTAATTTTGTTGCTAAATCCGTTACTTATTCCAAATCCAATTTAATTTTGTTGCTAAAATGGTATCAATCCTAATTAGCGTAAGAGTATTCTTCCATTACAAAGTAGTCCCAGTCACACAGATTTTATTCAGATGTCTGTGCTCAGTCATGAACTCATGACTGACTCATATTTGCGACCCATTTGGTGTAATAGTTTATAGATGTCGGTTACTATACCAAGGGTTTCAGATTGAATTCCCGGGCAGTACAAATATTTGTGTGCATGCACATGTCTGTTTGTATTGGTCTAATTGTTTTCTATGTATTTAAAACAATGAACGTAATATGTACAATGTACGTTTTTAATATTATGTGAATAAACATACGTTTATCAGTTGTTTAGTACCCGTAATACAAGCTTCATGCTTAAATTGGGACTTGATGGCGCTGTGTGAATGTCAGTGGATATTTATTTATTTATATTAAATCTTATGATACTAAGTAAGCCCACGATTGATTGACGTACACAATACATTTTCTATTTGGTAAAAATACACACATGTATTGATCCCAAATAGAAAATCTATTGTGGTGTGATGATAAAGATGCTACATTAAGGGTTCCGGGTTCAATCCCCGGGCAATACAAACATTTGTGTACATGATCATGACTGATTGCATAAGTATGGATGTTTATTTAAATGTAGAATAATTACGTACCCAATGGTGGGTTTACTATAAGGTAGTCGGGGCAAGTGCCTAGGGCCGCACAATTTGAAAAGGAGAGAAAAAATTGGCCAAGCGCGAGTCGGATTCGCCCGTGGAGGGTTCCGCAGCAGCAAGTAACATAAAATATAGTAATTTTTATTTACTTAAGAAAAATAGTGGTTCACCGTTTATGACGTATAAAAAAAACTACGCACCAGAAATCGTTCAAACTAAATTTCGTTGTTAGATTTTATGGTAATGTACATCATATATTTTTTTTGATTTTATCAACCCCATAGTTTAGAAATTAGAGTCTCTCGCGCAAATTATTCAATTTATAAAAAAATGATATTAGAAACCTCGATATCAAACGGTACGATGAAAAAATATTTTTGATTTTCAGTTCAATGTATGGGGAACCCCAAAATATATTATTTTTTTTCAAGTTTCTTATCAAAACCTAATAGCGGTTCACAGAATACATATACTTACAAAGTTTGAATAGTGTAGTGTTTATAGTTTCGGAAAAAAAGGGTGTGACATACGGACGGACAGACATGACGAATCTATAAGGGTTCCGTTTTTTGCCATTTGGCAACGGAACCCTAAAAAGCCTTAATAAAAATTATCCAATTCTTTTATTTAATTCTAACTAAAACATTTACAGTAAATATTAAAAAAAAACATATCACTTGCTAAGAAAGTATAATAACATAAACGTTGTGAAGAATTGCTTGAATGCGCCATCTCTTGAGATGTGTTAGAAACTACTTAAGTACTCGTTGTCGCAAATGAAATGAATATATTTTGATACTTCAATCAAGTCGTCGTTCCGATTTTACATGAATAATGTTGACAGTACGAAAATTGTTACAGCATACGTATCTTTGTAATAAATAAAAAGTTAAGTAATGTACGACAATTACTATAATTACAATAAAAAATAAGGTTTCAATATTTGCTGTAAATGGTGGCATATCGGGAACAACATTTTATATGCGGTTCTAAATTATGGAAGTATTCAAAAATTATGAAGTGTAATTTACAAATGAAAGGTAACACCCGAGATGTCCCTATATCCCGATGTGCGCTTAAATCTTTAAAACTACGCTACGAATTTTGATGCAGATTTTTTAAATAGATAGAGTGATTCAAGAGGAAGATATATGTAATAACATCCATTAAATAGTGGAGAAATACTGTTAATTTTGAGGTTTCTAATGAGATATCGTAAATTATTTATTTTTTCCGTTTACATTGAAAAACGCAGGCTGAACAATAAAAAGGTCTACAGAAAACTCCGCGATAGTATATATTTACCTCTTATGAATATCCCACAATAACAGCCAATTATAACCAATACAGCACTTGTCCTTATCCAATTATATTGTCAATTTAATATAGATATATATGGCCCTTTATAGCATATGATTTAAATGAATATTTGCAAAAATATACAGATATAAAATTGCGGTATGTAGGCCGACCGGGCAGGCGGGAGCGTGCCTATTACAAATATCACAATTGCACCCATGCGAAGCCAATTCAAAACAAATTTCCTATATATTAAACCTCCTCTGTCATACAAGGCTTCCCTCACCATTCATTGAGTGATAGGGGGAGGGAGGGTTATTAGTATTCTCACTTAAACTAAATTAATAACTCCGTGTTTTGCAAAAATGAATTTCATTAAAAGTTGGTATTGTATAGTTCCATCCCTTTTATAGAAACAATTCTGTCAGTTCATAATCCCTTGTCCGTTGAATGCTGTAAGCACGCGTCTAGGATTTTTTTTGTGTGTGTTTTCTTTAACATTTTAGGCCCTACATAGTTAACTGTTGAACCTAAGGATTCATACAATAAATTTCAATATTATGGGTTATTGAACCGTGCCTAGCTCGATTGTTACTGAAAGCAAAAAATAACAATATGTGAAAATTAGATAAAATACTTTTAAGTAACTTTTTTAGTTCTATATCTGGCTACATTGAAAAGAACGAATGAAAGTTGGAGGGCGCTGTATGATCGGTCGTTGACATGACACTCATTTAGATCAATCATTCACACGGTTTTGCCAATGACGGCTCGTTCCCTAAGTAATATTGCAACAAAGAAACTGCCAAAAAAATATACGTAAAATTGACATAAATCCTATAAAGGATAAGTAAAAGTTATAGTTTTAGTTTAAGCTTAGAATAAAAAACGATCGGTCATCAGTTTCTGTTCGCGTTTATTACCAAGACAATATCGACCTCATTCACAAGTGTTTATGTTTAGTAAACGGGTATCTCGCGTTTGTTTTGCAAACAAATAGTTTACCCTCTTCCGATTATAAATAGTGTCCGAGTGCAACGTGTGAAGTGAAGTCCGGAGTCGGTGAAGTTCGTAATGTGGGTGGTGGTATGAAGTGTGCATCCAGTATGGGTGCCGCTGGCATGTTCGGACTGAGGGCGGCGGTGCTCGTGTGGCTGGCGGCGTGGAGCTCGCCGGTCGCCGCCGAGTCCTTCCTCAGCAACATTAGCCGCAACCTCAAGTCCGAGATGTCTGGCGTCATGGAGATGGCCAACGTAAGCTACTCCGAGCCCGTGATAAACGCCACCTACGTGGCCCATGTCCAGTTCGACATGCGCGCCATGGGCACTCTCTATAACTCCTCGCACTACGTCATTGATTTCATCGCTAATAAGCAAGCATATCCTGAAGGTAAGTCACTTACTATTCAAACTCCTATAAAAATTTAAATATCAGCTTCATTTAATATTTTGTTCAATTCTAATAGGCTGGAAACAATGCTTTATGTGCAAAGGCATAAACAAACAATAATAATGTACACTAATGCTGTTTTTTCATAAACCAGTAATTACTGGTAACTTGTATCTTCATTACCTAATGTCTTGCAGATAAGTATAACATCCCAGAATTGCTATGGCATGGCACTACCAAATGTCCACTCCATAGTAGGTAAATTAACCGATTCCAAACAGTGAGACTTGCAATGTAAGATCTAGATGCTATGACTAAGTATTTCATATCATTCATTGTGTCTATTCCTTGATGACAAGGTTTAGTGATATGGAAACCAGCTTTTGCAGCAAACATTGTGGACACATTATACATGTGGAAGTGCACATGTATTATGTATGTCTAGGACTTTTCTAAGATGTTTTTATTCTCAAGAATGTTATGTGTACCTATGATGCCTGGCTGGATGAATCATATGACAAGCTACAAATAAGCATTTGTGACAACTGGCTTTAATTTAATTATTATTTCCTGTCCTATTTAGTTATTTTAAACTGTCTTCACAGATCAGACCCCTCGTGTCCATATTAATATCTCCTTATTATCAGAAAGCATTCTGCTTTATTGCTCACTGATTTGAAATTAACTTTTTTAAATCGGTCCATAAAACAATTAGAATATTTAGTGTTTTCAACAGTTCATAAGAATATATTAATTTAAGAATTATGATTATGTATTATCTAAGCCTAGCTTCATATGTCTCTGAAGCCATCAGGTATTAATTATTGAGAAATACCCCAAGCAGTGTTTGTGCTGAATAGCCTAGCTTGTCATATTTCCATACAATAGCCTGAGCACAATGGTGCCACAAAATGTGATCCCCAACACTATGCCATCAGAATATCCATATAATGGGTACACATAAGAGAATTTAATATTTTTAAACATCATTACAACAAGACGATTTTCTTAAAGATTTATCTTATGAGAAATATTGATTTATTTTTATCTTCATTTCAAACAAGATTTACACTTGACCACCCCATACAGAGATGTTTATTTATAAATGTTTGATAATCCCACTGTTTAGGAACTGTATAAAGAAACTTTTTTTACTTTAAATAAGCAAGTAAACAAAATTTCATTTTATTTTATCTTATTCCATTTTACTTTATATGATTTTCTATAAAAGCTATGTTGACTTAACTAATTTAGAAATGTCTCTGCTATTTACTTGAAATCTTTTGCAGTCCTGTGATGAAAAATATCAAATATTCTACATATTTGATATTTTTCCATAAGAAGTACAAAGCAAAGCACATAGCAAACTGTGGAAGTTATTGTTAAAGTTGATTTTCTCGTGTTTGTGTTGAGAAGTGGCATTGAGTTCAAATAAGACGGAATTATTTCTGTACATCCGCTGAAGGGCGTCTGCGCGTCCTCGACCAAATGAAACAATACGTTTTAACTTTTAATGACAATTTGTTCCTGTATTATTATAATGTACAGTCAGATCGTCGGTGGCTCATTGGTGTGGACTGTTGCCCTAAGATCTGGGTGGTGCAGGTTCAAATACCGCCGCGTATTGTAAAATGTACGTTTATCCGACGCTCTTACGGTGGGAATCATCGAGAGCAAACCTGCGCACGCCTGCGAAGAGATTCTAGTTTGTGCGTGAAGTCGGCCAATCCGCACTGGACCCGCGTGGACGACTAAAGGCCTATACAACCCTATTACGGGTAGACACGTGCCCTCGGTGGACGGGGATGTTATAATGAGATGAATGATGATATGTACGTGAAATTGAACGATGAATTCATTTTTTGTGTTATTCTCTCCATTTTATTGCGCGCATCTTAAATAACAATGCGGATAAATAAGTTAGCCCAATATTGAAAAAAATATGAGTACGTCTCCACTATATACGCGTATGAAGTTCTAGTCTAGCGCAGACATAGGTAAGTAACAGACTAAAATTAAGCTTATTGAATTGGTCTCAGACCTAGACAGAACGAAAGATTTACTTCTTAAGATTGTTATCAAAACCTTTATAGACGCAAGTATTAAGTAGCAATTTTAAACTTTGTTTAAGTACTAGGTGTAATGTACCGTAATAATACAGAGTCCCATGATAGTGTGTTGGGCAAACGTGTTTGAATGCATGTGATTAATACGCTACGGGGCAGCGAGCGCGGGCGACGACCGCGATGCCGTAGGGCTGGGAATTTAATCATCATCAGCCTATAACGGCCCACTGAATGCCACAGGCCTTCCCGCACAGCGTAGATATGAGGAGATTAATACGAATTTACGTCTTATTTATTACTTAACTATATAATACAATAATGAAAAAAATGAGTATTTGGTATGTAAGGTAGTCTTTGGTATGTAGGTCCCTTCTTTCGGGACCTTCGCCAACCACTACCGCTTTGGTTGAGTCTTTTGTTAACCGTACAGAGTTATGGCATAGGTAAATATCCACAGACATTCACATATCGCCATCTAGCCGCCATTTAAGTAAGGACCTTGTATTATGGGTACTAAACAATAGATACAAATATACATGTAGGTTTTATTAATTGCAATAAAAGAAACTTTTTGAACCATGCTACACCATTCCTAGCCCTTCCCGCAACGTCCTAAGCTGGGGTTCGAGTCACACTCTGGGACGCCCCAAAGCTTGTTGTTAAAATGTTTAAGTCTGAGCTCCATCTGCGCTCGTCATTTGCCTGGTGGAGCTGTAAAGGCCACCTGCGGCCTACAGCGAGTCATTCCGCAAAAGAAAAAAAAATCGTGGCTATCGTGTAGTAAATTAGTGACGGGTCAGCCCTGTAACGTTCTGATTCTTATTGCGCCTCCTCGCAGACGCGGCACGGGCGACGTATTCCAATCAAAAGATTCATTGTTCCCCCTGAGGCACCATTTGTGTCATAACTTTCAATGTATCTTTGTTACAACGCGTGCAATGATTTGCTTTAAAATATTATCTATTATTTTCTTATATAAATTATACCTAGATACCTACATATTTAACTCCAAATACGTACGCGTTTAACTTCACTTGTTTAGCGGCAAACATCGACAGTGATTAAAATCAAAACTATGAAATTTTGAATCTAATATAGACTATGTGTACCGAGAATGTTGTCCTATTCAGAAATTAAGTGCATTCATGATTTTTTAAACTAACGCAACAACAACCCACTAACGCCCAAATATCCACTGACATTCACACAGCGCCATTTAGCCGCAAACTAAGCACCTGTAATATGGATACCTACTAAACAACGGATAAAAATACTTTAATATTTTTTTTGTAAAAACATACACATTATACATAGAAATCACCCAGACCAATACAAACAGACTGCACACGAATGCTTGGACTGCCCGTGGATCGGATCGAACCCAGAACTGTTGTTGTAAACCCGACGTCTCAACTATTATATCAGATGGGTCTTTGCCGTCATAACAGTTCGTAATGTTTTGTTCCCGTTAAAATTAATTCATTTCTTGCGTTAGTTCATTATTATTTTGATAATCAAGTGCGGTAAAGCCTATGCTTTTATGGTATCGCAATAAAATGATCTAAGGAAATCTCTGTACAAGCAACACAACCGTATAATAATTTCCCAGTGACACAGTTTCCTACCGAGAAGTCCGCCTCCCTTTGTTCCCGCGTGCAGGATTTAGGATTATCGTCACATTGCGTAGGCAGGCGTACACGTCGCTTCCTTCACAATTCCACATACTTATAAGCTTAAAGCTCCCACAAGAAATAAGAGTGGTTGCCTATAATGCTGCTACGAAATGCTAGAATAATATTCCTCCTTACATCAGCTACCTGCCAAAACTTTTTTACCGGTCATATCTGTGCAGCTATTACTCGGAACACACAGGCAGACAAAAATTTAAAACATATTGTTTTGTCCTGTATGTTTTAATAATTATTGTAAAAAAGGGATGTTTCAATATTACAAACAGACATTCTAACTTTATTTATATGTATTCTTCTATTTCTTCATTTCAATACTAAAATATTGTATCATCTACGAAAATAAGCAGGGCAGTGCGTTATGTGAGCGATAACGGTGCGCGTGCGCATCGACTCACCGGCCGCTGGAGTAGCTGACCTTTTGTTACAATGTTTGATATTTTCATATTGTAATAAACTCAGTGGTTTGATGAAATTCTACCCGAATGGTGGATTAACCATTATTAACCAATACCGACGAATACTGAAACATAAAATGTTGATAAATAATAAATATCCACTGACATTCACACAGCGCCATCTAGCCCCACGTTAAGCGTGAAGCCAGTATTATGGGTACCAAACAACGGATAAACATACTCATATACATTTTATTTTGTAAATACATACTGATATATTATACATATAAAACACCCGGACCATTACAAACAGACATGTTCATGCACACAAATGTTTGTACTGCCCGGGGATCGAACCCGGAACCCTTGGTGTGGCAGTCGACCTTTTTTTTTTTTTCGAAACTGACTATGCTGTTGGCCACAGATGGCCTTTACAGCTTCACCGGGCAAGTGGCGAGCGCAGATGGCTCTCAGCCTTAATATTTACACAACGAGCCTAAGGGCGTCCCCGAACGGGACTCGAACCTCGACTTAGGCGTTGCGGGGGGCTTGGTAGCCTACATATGTTGGGAGAAAAGCGGCCCGGCACATGCCGGTTACGCGAATAGGGACTGTGCGAACCTACAGGGACACGCGTCGATGTCCCGCCGGCGGGAATCTCGGTTGTCGATTGTGGGTGTAACTTTAGTGTTTTAGCTATTTCGGCCGCCGATGCGGCGGCGACCGTGGTAGGGTCGTCCGGATCGTCTAGCACGTCCCGTGGACGCGCCTCTCAACCGCAACACCAAATGACTCGTTAATCACTAGAATGATTTTATGGAAATTCACCTACGCATGAACTTATGTCGCCCTTGTTACCTAATGATGACACATCGCTGTTAATAAAATTATCGTATAGGTACCTATATAATTTTCCTTCTTTATTATAAGGAAAATGGGGATAATATTTACATATAAAATTGTTATTTATAGGATATAACTTGATTGTTGAATCAAGGGTATATGCAGTTTGTATTTCTATTAACTCATTTTACAAAATAAATAGGTTATTTATTGATATGAAGACAATTTAAAATATATTTATAGATAGAATTGCCGTATTTGAATTGTGGACAGTTGGCCACGCATCCTATTTGTTGTGCCTCAATAATTGTGTATGTTTAGAAATGTATGTACCGCTTGCCTTAATTTTATTTAAAATATAGAAATAGCCTTAGTGTGAGGTCGCCATGCAATGTAAATTGCATTTAATCTTAGTGTTATCTGCAATTTTATATATTTTTTGTCAGTCATAATAGAATCATAATTAATGTGTATATTTTGAATTCAAATTTTCCAGTTTGTTTAGGTACTTAAATTTAATTTAGGAATATATTAGACCATCTATGAGATATTAAACACAAGTGCAGTGGTGCCCACCAACTGACGGTTCAACCAGTGGCGTGCACAGAGATTACGAGTAGGGTGTTCAAAGTGAGTGGCGATTTGCGATTACGAAAACAACAAATAATTTACGTTTTTGTCAAATTGAGTGCTGTTTATGACAGCAACGCCTTTGGTTTCAAATTTGTAGATACCCGATTTCCCCGGTGGACTAGACGCACAGGGTATGCACTACTTATTTGCATATATGGTGTGCACGCCACTGGGTTCAACGGCTCCGTTAAACGTCTCAAAGGCTCCAGTGATGACGAGGTCAGTCACTGACTGAATTAATTAACGACATGTTTGTATTGACCGAAATCACATTATGTCCGTCCAACTACGGTGCATTATGCTCGTATTTAAATTATTATTTCATCATTTGTCGTAGATTTGTAATGAGTCGTATTCAAAAGTGTGGTTTCTTTATATATTTATTTAGATGGTTCCATAGCTAATAATATCTAATATTACAAATCTTCATAAATATGTAATAGGTTAGTACACTTCAAACAATAACAACAGATAAGTACGTAGAAAGAAATACAATCTGTATTAAAATTAAATATAGATAAAAAAAAAATCATCACGGACATTTACACATCAAGCTCCAAACTAAGCATCTAGCCTGTAAAATGGGTACATTAAAACGGATGAAAATATACGTATGTAATTGTAAATAAAAACATGATATGCAAATAGACACACTTAACTGTTGTCTGAGCTAAAGTCCAAGCCATTGCCAGTTGCAAATGTGCAGCTGCTAGTTGCATTAGCTATTTCCAGTGTTAAGAAATCGTTCCAGCCGTTGTATGAAGCGTAATTGCAAACCAGTCAAGCGAGCTGTGCCAGCCATGTCAGCCATGCCAGATGGCAACAGATAAGCCGCGCCCGCGATATACTATTGTACTCTCGTTTTGCAATCACATGATTGTTGATGCAGAAATAGCACTCTCTAGATTGCACAATATTTATTTTTGTAATTGATTGCTTATATTTTAGTGTAATCAGTAACCCCGTGATGATTCTTTGATGGAAGGCTTTGTTTGCAGTGAGATGTCATAGGCTGATGATGATAATAATGATGAAATACTTGAGTACACTGCAATTGGGTATAGCGATATTGATGGCCATGTATGGATAAACTATAACTTAATTGAATACACGTAAAAAGTTCCCGATGGCTGACGTCATCAGGAAGACTGCTTTATGAGGTGCTACAACGGCGAAAAATTACTATATTTTAACAAAAACATTCTTGTAAACATTTTTGCTTGTACCCAATTATTAATCATCATTTAATATTATGACCAAAAACCTTTTTTCCACTGCCCTTGTTATTTAAAAAAATACATTAATCCACTGTTAGACTAAGGCCCTATAGTAAAGGGTTGCCATAATCTTCACACTTGGTTGTAGGGTTGGTGATACCAGTACCAATAAAATGTGCATATTTGGGTTGCGAGTGCGTTTCTACCGCTCTGTGCTGAATGTTTAGTCCCTTAACCTCCTCTTGCGGGCACCCGCGGGATGAATTAGGGTGGGGGTAATAATAAGTAATTTGCGGTCCACAAATCACGCTTTAATGTTATTTTAATGTGATAAATAACACCTTAAGCATTCTGCCATAAATGTGTTGATGTACAAGCTCTATCACAATGGCAGAGATGACCACAGTGTACAACATTCGTCAGCATCAGTGTATTGTATGGGTCGTATGCCGGAATAAGGTATGCTGATATGCTCACCTTTTGCGCTGGAGCTGAGTCACCAGTTCACGCGCCGTGCGGGTGACGTTGGCGCAAATCCGATTGCATTCCACTTTCACATCTGCACTCAGAGTCACGGTGCCAAGGTTGTGTTGTATAATATGCGATTTTAGCAAAATGTTGTTTATCATATTTGGTTACTGACTGTAGTAGCATCTCTACTTTGTTTTGA
The DNA here is from genome assembly GCA_019425675.1 of Leucinodes orbonalis. Taxonomy (NCBI): domain Eukaryota; kingdom Metazoa; phylum Arthropoda; class Insecta; order Lepidoptera; family Crambidae; genus Leucinodes; species Leucinodes orbonalis. Next base: position 114,635 of record PQWD01012375.1, read on the forward strand.
AATGCGCTTCTTAGTTATGTTAAAGTCAACACCATTAAAATGCGTTTGTTTTTCAGTTAGGTACCAAAATTATTTTCTTAGCTTTAGTAAGTAACGTCAAGTTGTATTATGCATTTTTAATGTTCATAAGTGCTTATTGTAAGCCTAAATTGAATTAGTGGACTTTGAATGTAACGAGGTGTGAGGAGAAACGTTCTAGAAAAGCCCCGGGTCTGTCTGAATGTTGTGCATCGGCGCATATGTTAAAGATGAGTCACAGAAACGGTGAACTTGTCGTGTAGTTTAAATTTGAATGACTATTCCAGTTTCGTGGGAATTAAGTGTTAACTTTCACAATGTCAAGTATGATGTTGGTAAAGCTTCTATGCCAAGGTTGCGCGTAACGGTCACAATGTTGCGTAACTAACAATAATTTAAATACCTAGTTTTCAAAGCTATTAATTTTTTGGTTGTCAGTTCTAGAACTGGTTTTCGATTGGCCGTTCGTGCTAAGCGTTATTTTTGAATTTTGATTTAAAGTACTTACGTAAACTTTATAGTACAGCCACGTCCGGCTTTGCATCAATATTATAATTGATCCGTATTAATGTTTTTACCCAATACCCCAATGTTTTTATTGCCACTTTTATTGTAATGCTAACTGTATTGTACTTATTAGATCATACTCAGGTATGTTAAAATAAATATCTACCAACATTCACACTTCTACTATTTGTACTATGGGTACTATTAGTACTAATAAACACACTTTTTGTAAACATACAAAAAGGTTATCAGTTGTTATCTCGTTGTAATCCCAATATTAGCTCAGAGAAATTTAGAAACTGTTGCTGTTGTGTCGTGTAGGCGGTTGACCCCAAAACGGTAAGTGGCAGTATCCAAAGAGATCTGTGTTCCCAGAAGTAGTGAGTAGTCGGGCTGCGCTCGCTGTGGACCCGTTCTAGCGTACGTGCCGGGGAGCGGCGGAAAAGGATGTCTTTAGTCTACATTGGCGAATTGCTACTTGGTGATTGATGCGAATTGACTGAACCGCTCAGGCGTTTACGACACGTTTAACTGGAAATTGAATACCAAACGGTGGTCTGGTATAGTTTTACATATTTCTAGCAGCTACACAGTTATAATTTGACCTTGCAAATCACAGATTTCCCAATACAGGAGATGGGGCAAGCCGCGTTTTTAAGTGCGACAAATGTAAGCTCAACGAGCATACACTGGCTGCCAGTTTACGCTCTGTGAGACGCGTCAAGACGCACGAATATTAGAAGAAATTACCGTTTTTTCCCAAAATGCCATCCTGTGCAATTGTAACATGCCATCATCGCAATGAATCAGTAATTTTACCAAGAAATATAATAACTTTTCACAGGTAAGAACCGAAAAGAAATTGCGACACTAGGACTGCCTATAAAATTGGCGGCTTGTCCAGTCTAATTGTATATTCGGATGTCTGTGTTGCAAATATATTGTTTGCCGGCTAAACAGCGGTTACGTAATATATGGAGAAATAAGTTGAAATTTGGTCGATTTAGTAGAACCTTAATTCGCGTCCTCATAGATTCACGACTTGATAAATTTAATGGTTTCTGTAATATACATTCAAGACTGCTTTTAGCACAGTTCTTAGTATATTATCACCTACTTTATTTAGAGTTACTCTTTAAAATTATTAATATACTCTAAAAATATTAATTATCTGGAAGTAAATGGATATACAGCCCTGTCGAGCCGACACATTAGTGCAGAATCGTGACTCACCCTTAATGAAAAGTTTTGTCATCGTCATCATAAGTCTATAACGGCCCGTTACAGACCACAGGCGTTCCCACAGAGCATTGTTCCCACAGAGATCGGGCCCGTAACCCAGCACGCGGCCCAATGCAGGTTGGTGGGTGTTAATGACTACCATCCTAAGGTTGCAGCCGGCACCAACGGCTTATCGTGCCCTCAAAGCACGGAATCATCTTTCTTTTCGGACTATCAGGTGATTCAGCCTGGAATGTCTAAACTGGGGAAAATCGCTATGTTTGCGCGCGGGATTCACGGATTTCATGATCTCTCTGTGTCCAATAGAACACGGAGGCAGTAAAAGCTCAAAAATGTAAAACAGTTTATTTAATATAAAACATTGTAGCCAGGGTAAGTGGTCGGTGTTTGTTAGACACATGGTGGAAGTCGCGGCGGGGCCGATGCGTCGGCGCGTGCGCCTGTTGCGCAAACATCGACGGAGTGTTTTGTCAGCTGCGACGGAACACCGATATGTTACTTTTATGGAGTGTAGTTGCTTGACTCCTACTTAGCATTAAATAATGCCCTTCTTTGTCTGTCTATGATATGCTGTAAAGTTGAAGGGATGCATATTCAGTTTTTTATAGGGACCACATATGTTATATATGTCGGTCAGTTCACGTTGTACAATGGCTGGGAAATCAGCTAATACACAAGGGTTCCAGGTCAATTCTCATGCATTACAATATATCTGAGTATGGAATCAGTTTGATTGGTCCGTTTTTTCCTATGTTTAATGTATTTGCAGAGCGTCGGTGGCTCAATGGTGTGGACTGTCGCCTTCTACGGGAGGGATGAGGTTCAAATGCCGCGACGTATAGTACGATTCACCAAAGAAGACCAAAAATGGCGGCCGTCTGCGCATGTACACTAATGAACAAAATACTTACATCAAAATATATTTTTTTTAATTAACTCATATAATCAAATTCTGTTATAATGTTCAGGATTAAAATACCTATGTAATTAAGCATAATTCAGGCTCAAATTTACTTTGTCATATAGTTTTTTCCATTTTTGTGGAACCATTGGATTAACTTTTTTTTTATAAATTTTTACGGAGGCCCAAGCCATTCTATAGGATTTAAATCCGGATGGTAAGGTGGGAGACGGAGAATATATGACCATGTTCTATCAAATTTTATCTATAGAGTATTTCTTTAAGCGTAAAAGGAAATTAATATTTTAATGATAGTGAAACATATTTTCTTCATTAAATAAATAATCAATCATGTAGAAATATACAAATAATCAGGATAATATAATCAGCAAAGTACCAACAAGTATTCAAAATATAGGTAATGGTTCTGTTTTTCTATTCAAATTAATCCGATATTTTTGTTTATTATGTCTGTTATAGATTCTTAAAATGGATATATTGATTTTATTTTTTTAACAAAATTGCAAGATTTGCGAAACCTTGTCAACAATCTACTTACAAAATATTTAAACTCGTATATCATCCTTCTCGCCTGGCTTTTCGAAGCAACATATACTAGAGAATTTCAATGAATGGCTCAGAAAACAAAAAAAATAACAATAAATAATAAATACAACGAAACAGTTTTCCTTCCGACTGTATTCTGAGTACTGTAGCGCGCTAAATTCAATATAGACGAATAGCGATAGAGCAACCTTGTCCTCAGAACGCGCCGACCAATGCGTTGCCCGCTCTTATAATATTACCCCCCCCTCTGCCGCACCCCCAATAGGACCTAAAAAATGACTTCTGCGCATAGTCTTCTTTCGTGAATCGTACAATACCAATGTGTTTTCGAATTTTCGAAAATATATGTACGTTATCCGACGCCCTTACGGTGAAGGAAAACATCGTGGGAAAACCTGCGCACGCCTGCGAAGTGATTCAAGGGTTGTGCGTGAAGTCGTCCAACCAGCATTGGGCCTGCGTGGACGACGAAGGCCTATACAGCCTATCGCGTACGGGTAGGCTCGTGCCCCTCGGTGGGGAAGATTAATGAGCTGATTATGAAATGAATGTATTTACACATAGGCGTAAGCTGCGCGCTTTTAGGTAATGTTTTACTCCGGGAGACTATCTTATGACGTGGGTAATACCGCGGTGAAGAGCTAGTAACCTACTAAACGTAATGCTTTCCACTGACCGTCACATTAACCACTCCCACCGTCTGGTTTTGTAGTCATTACTCACGGCGTTAATTATTAATTTGGTAGATTTATTGCGGTCGTAAAACGGGACCATTGAAGTGTACAATCAAATTATTTTATAGAAAATGTTAAATTAGTAAAATAATTAAGTTATTTAGTGTGTTACCGGCAATCTGTATAATTCAGGTATTTTAGACACTACTAGGTAATATATTTAAATACCTGGGGCGTCCAGGCAATATGTGAAATATTATGAATATCATCGTCCATTACATATTTTGCTTAATATGTAATAAATACAATTCCTAGGGATTGTATAGAATATATGCTCATTTTGTGTGTGGTATGTATCGTAAGCTTGACAAATGCTGAAATAAAATAAGGAATTATGTTTAACACAAATATACTAATGTTGATTTTCCAAGCAAAACTTTATTATTGTGAATTCGATGAATTGATAATGCATTCGATGGTGTATTTTACGATGCAAAGCCCCATTTTCCTGTTAGCTATTGTGCGGCGGGGTCGGTGGCCGATCCTTATCGCGCTCTTCGGGCGCGGCGCACGCGCAACTTAGCGCTCGAACTTGATTTTTTTTTCAGATAGACTTTACTTTGTTGGATGTGAAAGATGTCGGCTGCGGATGGTCTTCACAGCTTCACCAAACAAGCGCAGATGGCCCATAAAATATTATGCAACGAGCTCAAGGGTGTTAGAGTGGGAATCGAACCTCGGCTTAGGGATTTGCAGTGGGGCTAGGCGACCAAGTACATGTTTGAATTCACACTTTGTTCAGCATACTTGTAGAGGCTGTTACTCAGCCCCCGTGTCAGTCACGCACAGCAAAGTCATTGCCACGGAGCGATAACGTTGCCAACCTTAACATTAGAACTGACGACGACGCTCACTGCTTCCAATTGTGCTATTGTTTAACAGTTTCCTCTTTTAGAAGAACAACAGTTTTTAACTAAGATGTTTAATGTATAAATATTTGTAAATAATTTATAAAAATTTATAATAAATATCTACTGACTTTCACACAGCGCCATCTAGCCCCAAAGCGAGGGTTGTATTATGGATACAACAACGGATAAACAAATATTGATTACATTTTTTTTGTAAATAAATAAATTACGTATTATACATATAATTACCCAGATCAATACAAACAGACATGTCCATGCACACAAATGTATGAAGTGCCCGGGGATCGAACTTCAGATATTGTGTCGACGATATAATGATAAAAGTGTATACGATTGCGTCATTCGCGCCGTAGGGTATATCGTATCTTTTAATGTTGGTACGGAATTTATAGCCATAACGGTAATAACCACTTAGAAAGTTATGTGTGCAAATTACTGCAAAACGAGATATGTTTGTTTATATTGATAATGTTTAATTAAAGTGCCGCTTTTTTGGTGGAATTTACATGAACTTTGATGAAATTTCGCACAATTCACCAGGGTAGCATAAGTGTTATGGTGGTGTTACGCGCGTGCGTTCGCGCCTACAACTACACTGATAAGATAACGTCACGTAACTGTAATCACACAGATGCGCGGCGCGTCACGAAGGCCGCCCCCGCGCACCCCTCACCCCCGCCAACCTTGTCACTGATAACAATAACTGCCATCCGTTCATGTTCGCCTGGTACTTTTTCATTGGAAACGCCGTGGGAAACGTTTTTCAGTGTGACGTCAGTCAGTTTACAGCTGTAACAACGATATGCTCTTCCTACATATATGTTATATCCAACTGTATCTATAAGAATTCTATGGGATGTTATTTTTGTAAATTCTGCATACTGGATGAATGCCAACTTCCAATATCAATTTGATGTCTCATTTGCCTGTTTTTATATAACATTGCTTCAGTTGAATTAGTTTACTACGTTAGTAAGCGGTTCATTGGACTCGCGTTACATAATGGAAAATATAAACATTCGCAATAGCGCTCTATTTATACCTGATATCCGCTGGGTGGACTTTAGCATACGGTTGAAGGTATTTATCTCTCTTCAACCTATCGCAGTCCACTGCTGTTCGCTCCCAGTCTGCCCATGATATCCCGATATTCATCCAACCTCCACAAGCGATCGTCGCAAGTCGTCGATCCATCGGACCGTAGGGCGTTCTACGCCTCGCTTGCCAAGACGCGGTCTCCACTCCAAAACTCGTCTGCTCGAACGGCCATCGGTTCTGCGACATACGTGACCAGCCGAATACCACTTCAATTGGCTGATCCAGCGAGCTACGTCGGTAACCGCGAATGAATATAGCGTCAGTATTGTTTTGGGGGAAGGTAGGTCGATGGATGGCAAATAATCGTGGCCATTTGAATGATGGAGGGTGGCGCTGTGGTGTCCTAATCCTGGATCTGGGTCGCACCTGCACTGCGGCCCGCTCGACCTCTTTCGTAATCGGTGCATTGCGTTGGCGCCTCGCCTAGAGCCTCGCGTATCCCTTTGACAGATTTACTTTCAGCTAACTGATGCTAGCCTGGTAGCTACTCTAGAATAAAGCCATATTTGAACATATTCAGATTCTAAAAGTTTGTTTCTAAAATGTGTAGGTGCCTACTGTAATATTGTATTGTTATGATTATTTTTATTGTTATTTTTGTGAGTAAGCATTATTTTACATACCTACTTAACTGTTTATGATGGAAACAAATGTGAAACTAAGGTATACACGCGATGAATAATAGACATGGTCATAGGAAAGCTGAAATACAGATTGATGAGCTTGAATAGAATACTAATTAATAATGATGATATCATTGAATAAGTACAATTATTTTTTAAATACAAAATATTCATATATTATCTGCAACGAAAGTCAAATCAATAGGTAGGTAATTTACATAAAATATTGCCATTTTAAAACTAATGACCACTTTTGTACTACAAAATAAATCAAGGCTAGGTATCTGACAAATAGGTGCGCGAGGGCCCCGCAAGGTCGGATCAATTGGGCCACCCCGCCGGACGCAGCTTCCATTGATTGCATCTTCGTTTTCTGAATACATTGTATACGACATTATCATCAGCTCTTGAACGTCCCCACCGAGGGGCACGAGCCTACCCGTATAGGGTGATTAGGCCTTAGTCGTCCACGGGGCCCAGTGCGGGTTGGACGCCTTCACACACCACCTTCGAATCTCTTCGCAGGCGTGCATGAAGGTTTCCTCACGATGGTTTCCTTCACCGTAAGAGTGTCGGATAACGTACATATATTTTCGAAAACACATTGGTACATGTTGGGATTTGAACCTCAGCTCTCCCGGTAGGAAGGCGACAGTCCACACCATTGAGCCACGATGCTCTTACATTGTATAAGTACTTGCCAACTATCAAATGATTTATTTACAATAATTTAATGCCATCTCGTCTTTATGATCCCTTATAGATAGGGTCCAATTTCTTACTAAATACTATGTTTTGAAACTATGAAGGCAAAATTAATTCAACGTTTTCAATCCAAATTCAAATGTTTTAATCGGCGTGTAAAATATTGCCTAAGTGCTTTACAATTGTTAGCAATTTTATTCAATACAAACAAAATGTATAGGAATTAAATTTTCTCTCAATATTACCTACTAGGAGAATAAATTGTTTATTTAATGGTCGGCGCATTGTGCACGCGCGATTTGTGCGCAATTTGCAACCGAGTGACGCTTGTTATTTTGTATAACCGAATGTACAAGACGTTACAGCTAACTGCAGTTAATTGAATCATTAGTCACGCAATGCGGGGGCGACATACTATGCTCATTACAGGTGGTATTCATCAATGCCTCTTGCAAACTCACTAATTAATACTTAGTATATGTGGTATATTTTACATACGCATATTATGGTATACGTTTTATATTTAAACAGTTTTATTGCACTAATGTCACCTTGACTTTGCCTACACTAAGCTGCGCAATGTCATTTCGCACATTTACGCTGAATAGTGCTATATTAGTAACGGAAATAGAAATAAATATATACACAGTATCGAGGTAAAGAAATAAAATAAAAGCATAATGTGTATAATAAAAGAAAGAAAATTCCAATACGCTAAACGAGCACAAATGCTTAAAGCGTATTTAGTGCGATTCCAACACAAAAGAAAATACTGGTTTGTCGTTGAATAATTAATTGATGATAAAATAAGGTTGACAACTGAATAAAATAGGTATTTAAAGTTTCCTAGTCGGCCGCAACGTACACAGCGTGATACAGAACAGGATGAATTAGTTACAGAACTGTTTTACATGTTCGGACTTTTGCAGTAACAGCCAATTAACCAGTGACGATAATTCCGAAGTAGTAGACCATATTTGTTAGACACAAACGGTCTGTAATGATAATAGCAGTACCGAGGGCATGCGCCCGCGCAGCTGTCCCAACTGGGGCGCTGACACTTGCACAACGCGGTGACAGCGTTACTATTTATAACGCAGCCACTTCGCAACTCCAACGGGAGATAACGCCTCATCGATTTATCAAAAGTTCTTTATATTTATTAGGTCGTAGACTCGATACTGATTCGTCTTGGTAGGTACCACCGGAATGCCAGATATTGTCCCGTGAAACAGGAGTGTTATGCACTGTTGTGTTTTGGGATGAGGGCATTGTAACAAGTAAAATTACCGGGCATAAGACACCTAACATCTGTTGTATTTGGTGGCAGGCGCTGTGCGGCAGATTTTTCTACCAGAAAAATAAAACATTTTTTTCTGGTAGAAATTTTAGGTTTAATTTTTATTGACAAACAAATTTTTACTGATGCAGCCAATAGTTAAAAACGAAAACAGCCTTGAGACCAAGTCATATATCGTCCCTGGCCATCGCTTTTTTTGCCAGTTTCAGACTGATCCAGATTCAGCTTCATGGTGATGGTGAATCTCGGCTTTGCAATTTTCTGTCTCAATTCAGTTGTTCTTTGTAAATCTTTATAAACCATCCTGGTGTGGGAGTCATTTTATTTCACTTTCGTAATAGATATTACTGTTATGTATACTAAAAGTTTGAAGTGATGTAATTTTGCTCATTGCAGAGTGTAGCAAATAATTTGCAATATTTGTTCTTTCTCAATTGTTTCTTGCAGAATCACGAAATACATTTTGGATGCTTTTAAGAAGGTTCTTTGTCCAGCCGTTGATGGATTTCGCACATTTTCAATGTACTTCTTAAAGCTAAATAAAAACTAAATAGCATCGTAATAACCACCCGTATCTTAATTTTATATTCTTGAATAGGATGTTAAATGAAAAGCCAAAGTATAAAATGTAGTGATTATGGCGTCAATAAAGTTGGGAAATGGCTGCCGGGTTGGAGTATAAAAGGCAGCGAGATGCGATGTTACGCGAACCGGATTAAAGTCCATAAATATGGTGTATTGTAAGTTACAATACCGTAACAGTACGCAGCCCTGGTATATCTTAAAGTAACAAAAGAAAATGTATTTTAGTTGATTGACCGTTGGAAATTTTTCTTGTTTTCGAGACGATATGGATATATATAAACTAAATATGACCATGTGACCAATATCCATCTGTTTTGACGACCCTTTTTGTAGCGGTGAAGACGTCGACTGCAACTCCAAGGGTTCTGGGTTCGATCCCCGGGCAGTACAAACATTCGTGTGCATGAACATGTCTGTTTGTAATGGTCTGGGTGTTATCTATGTATGTATTTACAAAAATATATATAAGTATGTTTATCCGTTGTTGTTTACCCATAATACAGGCTTCACGCTTAACGTGGGGCTAGATGGCGCTGTGTGAATGTCAGTGGATATTTATTATTATTTATATTTATTTTATTTATTTATCCGTCGGAAATTATAAAAGTCTTGTGTTATCTTTTTTATTACTCTTTTGTTTGACAAAAGAAGATGACGTTAATGCCTCAATGCATAATAAAGCATCCGCTTGAGATGTGGAATAAGAATACCGGTGAGCTTCAATGCAAATAACGAGAACCTTAAAATTTTATGCGTGGTGTGGAGGAATTGTAGACGTTTGCTAACTTTACTAACATTCGCCATTATTTTTTTTCCACTAAGAGCTTTTTCTTTTGTCTGACTAAGTCCGGTTAATAATGTAAATATAATTATGTTTTCGCAAATATAAATTCACTGAGTATGTTTTTATAATCCGTATTGTTAAAGATAAGGACCACTTAGTGCACTCATTTTATATCTAAAATCATTATCCATTACCTATAATTAGACGCCATAGTCAAACAACATAATAAACTCGGCGGTGTTGAGAGATTATCATCGTTAGTTTACTGCCGGACCATCGTCAAACAAACGGGGCGCCATCTGTTCGCAATCTGGTTCATTGGGTTACAGTTAAATCTAACTACAGTTACGGGTTACGCTATGCCGTCCACCAGAGACCGGAGAAAACGCGGCCGATTATGCACTTCTGCACACGGAATTACGGTGAATTTCGCCACATGTGGTCTGGGTGAATCATGGCAAAAAGTAACAGGACGGTTGCTAGGCGACCAGATCAGTTGGTCGACCCATACCAACTCGCTTTGCATGGAATGACTGCATAACTGAGTCATTACTTAGCTACGCTTATCTAATTACTCTTAATGATATTTGCGAACATTAATATTTGAGTACACAAACTATTAGTTAGCGTGGTAAATGTTGATCCCCGACTTCCTGCGCGACATGTTTTCGCAATAGAGATGGTATTTAATAACCGGCAATTTGCATGCGGTGTTTCCCCTTAGCACCGTCCCTGAGTATAAGTAGATAATAACAGCTGTATAGATGGCTAAGGCATTTCACACAGCGGAGGGCTCCACTCCAAGGCAGAGTACCTACTGCTTCTAGTACCTGCATTCGTAACGCCTTACGCCACCCCTCCCTTACCGTTTTTGTTGTTAACTTTAATGATGTGAAGAACAGGGGACCTCCAAGTATCGATTCCGTGTTTTAGATCGAACTCTATTTTTATTTGTCGACGTTTGAATGGCGTCACCTTGGCAGCAGCACAGCTGTGCAAATTAGAAAGTGTACGATCTCGTTTGACCTTGTTAATAACGATTGCAATAGATACTGGTGACAATTTTCGTTTAGCTTTCAACTCCCGTATGGTCTAGTGGCTAGGATACCTGGCTTTCACCCAGGAGGCTCGGGTTCGATTCCCGGTACGGGAATACTTTTTTCTGTATTTAAAATATTATCTTATATTTATTTTGTAATTTTTAATGTTAAAATTAAATAATGTATTCCTTTGCCTTTTGTAAATGGTTATTCAAAGTATTTTTGTACTCGTTATTTGTATGTATTAAATAAATGTTGCGTTTGTTCGATTTAGTTCGTTCGTTTGTCTATCATATTCATTTACTATAGTTAATATCCCAGAAAGCTCAACATTTCGTCAAAATAAAGATGAATGTGGTTTTGGGTGGTGACGCAACCTAACCACGGTTTATCAAATGCATATTTGAACCCAAACGCGATAAAACTATAGCAAACATTGTGAATCGCGTAATGAGTTGATGGGAAATTATTTGTTGGGTTGAATGGTTCAGGAATTGTTTTTATTTAATTTTTTTTTCATTAATATAATTGTGTAGACAAGTAGGTCACGATGTAAGGTGAATCATTATTTGTTTTGCATTAAGATAACCCTGATAGTATATATTATTTAATCTGTGATATATCCATCTGGCCATATTGACCTTACTTCGCGCCGTCTTAATGTTAAGTAGGTATTTCATAATTGAGAAGTGTAAGGGCACTTTTTTTGAATTGAAACTTGTTTCTTTGAAAATTGAAATAGATTGTCGCTTAACATTTTAAACGCAAAAGTACAATTTATTTTAAAGCAAACCATTAAAAGGTCCAAGTGAATGGATCATTCGCCTCGACCAATGCCAAATAAACCGCTCGTTTAGGTCAGCTACACGAGTTTTTATACGAGCTACGCTCGTTTTGGAGAGTGCGAGTCGAATCGCACATGAAGAGGTCCGTAGCAGCATACATTTATTTCCTAGTTCGAATTATGGGGAACCCTAAAATATTTTAAAGTTTCTTGTGACAATTTTAATGTATAAAATAAAAATAGTTTTTTTTGCTCAATATAAAATCTATTACCTGCATTAAGTTTCCCTAGTTAGTAATATTTTACTGAATACAAATACTTACAAAGTTTGAACAGTATAGGTCATTTTTTTTTATAAATTTATTAGGACAACCAACAAGATAAACACTGGTACAAGCAACAATAAATTAGAGACAAACTTAAAGCTAAGTGTCACCTTACTTATAGGTTGCCACGGCATGCAATGTGGACTGTAGTATAAAAATTAGACAATTTTAAAAATGTATAAATTTTAAAAAATTGAGGTACAATTTGTAAATTCAGGAAATCAATCCAATACACTGAATGAATATATTAATGTATCAAGTTCAAGGCGTCAAGCACTGCAATACTTGACGCCTGAATTTTTGAGGTCATATAGAATTAATATGTTAGGTATATGTTTGATTCATTTTGATGTAAGGCGTGTAAAGATACATAATTCCACAATAAAGTTTAAAATATTGTGTGTAATGTACGCGATAATGGCATTGCTAACTAAAGTAACATTTACTTTTTATCACTGGCTTGATAATATTATGTTTATTGTTGGACCTTACAATCAAACTTATTAGTCATCGTAAGGAATCTGTATATACCTCAACAACGATTTGTATTAAGCTGTCCACAAAGGTATTAGGCTACTCTAAGAATTATGAATATAAGAAGGTAGGATTTGTGTAGATGCATAGCCATACAACGATGTTATTTTTTTTAAGGACCCCATAATGTAGTGTTTTTGTGTTTAAACCTAGTTGAAATCCAATTAGGTACTTACGTTCAATGCATTTGACCAAAGTAAAATATGAAGGGAGTGGTGCGCTCGGGCGCCTCGGACAATGCACATTGAATAAGCAAATAGATCATTGTCCATTGTTCGTCATTCTGTGCCCATGCGTGACTGAGATCGTCTTTATTTCATAATGTGATTTCATAATTAATATTGGTTGCTGGTATACAATATTAACACGGATTTTCGAAACCTAATTATGATTCATCTCATATGTAGCCATTCCGTTCTCATGAGGGGGTAGTGTAAATGCCCGTAGTCACCACGCTGGGCAGGCGGGTTGGTGACCGTCGACTTGCGAAAGGTCGCTGGTGGAGGCTGGATGAAGAAAGCGGAAGATCGGGATATCTGGCGCAAATGGGGGAGGCCTATGTCCAGCAGTGGACTGCGATAGGTTGAAAAGAGTAGTCATTCCATAAAATGTTAAGTCAATGGACTTGGCTTAGTTAAATCACCATTTTGTTTTCGTTTTTTTTATGAAACAAATATTACCTTTTTGTTATCTATTTCTTATGTATCGCTCGATTGCTTTGATATCAGACGACACAATGGAACTGGCACAATCTATTTCCAGACTCCTGCATTCGACGCTTGAGTGGATATAGGTCCAAAATACCTCAGAACAACCTTTAATGTTACACGTGTGACATTATAATGATGCAAAGCATAAAGATGAAGCGGAATATATCTATCTTGTAAAGCCATGTCGCCGATGACATTTCCACTCGCCTGCGTTAATCGAGCCCATCCCGTGCGGCAAATCCATTACCATATTTACTGGCTGCTTGAAGCCGCCACGGGTCTCTCACGCCGTAATGCACACGGTACTGTTACGTCTTCACGCTATCAGGTAATGATAATCTCAATAACTGTAACAATAGGCAACGTACCGCGCATGAACTCGCCTTGAGGGGCATCTGATTTCTTGTCATAATATTGTGCGTGTTTTTATATGAACTAGCTCCCCCGTAACGCCCAAAGACGAGGTTCGAGTCTCACTATTGCACGCCTTCGTTGCATTTTTTTTGCCATCTGCGCTCGACTTTTGTCCGGTGAAGCTGTAAAGGCCATCCGTGACCAACAGCAAAAAGTCAAAAATGAGCGTGTTTTACTTGACTCCGTGAGTTGTGACACTATAAACATAATGCAGTAACACTTATGATGAAAGTCATTGGACAACCTTTGCTTAAACTCCGTTAACTTACGAGTACAATTTTTCGATACAAAACTGGAAAAAAATTAACGAAAAACAACTTCGGATAAGACATCTCTTATATTGTTATTTATTACCATAAAGGAATATTATAAGGGAATTCGCATGTATAACACATGTGCACAATTTAAATGGCTGTTGAGGCAAACTACAAACTGTGCTCATCAGTTATCGGCGTTTTAGCTAGTGGACGGCAGAGGGGTGTTATGGTCAGAGAGTACAGTTAAACGCAATCGTAAGACACCGTTAGATAATCCTTCATCATCATCAGCTCATTAAACGTCCACACCGAGGGCACGAGTCTACCCGTATAGGGTGATTAGGCCTAAGTCGTCCACGCGGGCCCAGTGCGGATTGGACGACTTCACTCACAACCTTTGAATCTCGTCGCAGGCGTGCATGGAGGTTTCCTCACGACGTTTTCCTTCACCGTAAGAGTGTCGGATAACGTTCACATAATTTCGAAAATTTGAAAACACATTGGTACGTGGCGGGATTTGAGGTAGGAGGGCAACAGTCCACATCATTGAGCCACCGACGCTCTAATGCTTGCAGAAAGTTAAAAATGCTTTTACCTGAATGAGTACTTGTTGCCGGTTAATAAAATGGAGCGCACAGATTATAATCGTTATCATAATAGGCGTCTGCGAATCATACTACTGTGAAAGTGAAAACGCGGTGTTTTGGTGACCGGTGTGGCCCAGTGAACAATGTAGAGAGTCGACACATGTGCACCAAGTTTGGCGTTTTTTGCTTGTTCCCCGTCTACGCCGTGGGAATACGTCAGTCTGTTATAATTATAATTATCACTGGACCAGATGGTGTATTGTTAGACGGAATTAAATCTTAATAAAAACCTACGAGAGCTTCCATGGCTTAACAAACAGTCTAGACTTCGTGACCTTGGTGTCATTGATCGAAATAAAACACGGCAATCAAAATTATCTATATTATCATTCTTTATGTAAGAATGCTTGGAGTTAATCCATCATAGTGATATTTTTAATCGATAAGTGTTATTCAATGTTTATCACTTATCACTATTAATGTAATACCTAGATATAACTTTATGAATGACAGGCGACGTATTATCTGTATCTAGATGTATTATCATGAATGTAACAATGTGTCAGATGTTATCTGCGTGCAGGCGTCTGATATGTTGATAACTATCGTAAATACTGATTACCTAACCATGAAACAAGTTATTGAACCATTTGATTGTAACAGAAGGACAAACCACTGCCATCCGAATCGAGTTTTTATGACGTTTAATATCAAATATTTTGGTGTTCTCATCAGCCTAGAAAGTTTCACTGCAGGGCACATGGCTTACCACACAACATAAGCATGGGGAGATTGGGCCGTAACCTACCACGCACCATACTAAGATTGTAGCCGTGAACGACGGTTTAATGTGCCCTGCCCGGCGAAACCCCGGCGGGATCACGCGGCGATAAGCCAACGCTCGGACTACAAGTTGACGGGGCTAGTTACACTTAAGTTCATATACCTATTGGTAATAATATATACATCAATCAATATATATTGGTGTAGGTTATGGTTACGACGTCAGCTACTATACAAGGGTTTCGGGTGCGATCCTCGGAAAGTACAAGCATTTGTGTACATGATGAACATATATGCATTGTATGTGTTTATATGTATGTCCACTGACACACAGCGCCATATAACCTTAATTCATGCGAGGGGCTAAATGGGAATATGTCAGTGGATAGTTACAAAACATGCACCACGACATATTTTCTTCATAGCTTCAGTGGTAGCTTCATTTGACATTCATAAGTGTTCTGTAAGGACCTAAACTGAATACGGACTATTTGATTTTGATATCGGAATCCGAAGAGCGTCGGTGGCTCAGTGGTGTGGACTGTCGCCTTCCTACCGGGAGGGCTGAGGTTCAAATCCCGACACGTACCAATGTATTTTCGAATTTTCGAAAATATATGTACGTTATCCGACGCTCTTACGGTGAAGGAAAACATCGTGAGGAACCTTCATGCACGCCTGCGAAGAGATTCGAAGGTTGTGTGTGAAGTCGTCCAATCCGCACTGGCCCGTGGACGACTAAGGCCTAATCACCCTATACGGGTAGGCTCGTGCCCCTCGGTGGGGACGTTTAATGAGCTGATGATGATGATCGGAATCCTAATTAGAACAATGATTCACCGTTAGCTTATCTTTAACAATTACATTGACATATTTGATAAAATACAAAATAAACATAGGGAAAACGATAAGTCGATAATCATTGATCGATCAATTGAGACGTTTTATGGTCGCGTCCAGCGGCTTTCTCGCGCGAAAGTCGGCGCGCGCGCACGTTTGGTTACACGCTTTTCCATAAGAACCTTCGGAGATTATGCACGCTTTTACACGCGCCTGTTGCGTTTTCCACACCTTATTTTTTTTGTTCATCGATGAGTTCAAATGAGCCGTAGCTTTATAAAAACTATTGTTTGACTTTACATGAATCAAAATAAAAAAAACTATTCTAACTATAAAAAGAAATGTAACTGTATAAATTCTTTGGTAATCTCATCTTTCTACTTCGTTGTAGTGAATTTATTAAATGAAAAAAGAAAATCTTTAGTGATCATAACTAGTTTTCACATTGTTAAAACATAATTCCGTTAGAAGAATATACGAGTAAGTCCGGTTGAGAAAGACCCTTGACTCGAATTTATGTAGTATATTCGATTTGCTGCGCTTGCCACAACTTTAGAAAAGGTTAACTAAGCAATAATATTTTTTTTTCATGTTAATTTTAAATCATTTTCGGACTGGACGTTTTGTCTCTCTTAACCTATTACCTTATGAGGTCTTTTCTCTATATTAATTTTATATATCGTGATACATTTTTGAAGATGTAATATATCGTTATAAGTTAGTTTTATTTATTTGTATGGCCACATGGTAAGGTAACTCAAAATTTATGTACATCGAAACATGA